>OENM01001299.1:8065-38214 GCA_900239745.1 Rotaria magnacalcarata | reverse complement strand
GTTCGTTGAAAAAAATTTGAGCCTCCCCTAAATTCAAAACGTTCCGCCGCCTATGGTGAGAAGTGGCAAATGAAAAAGATAAAAATCAACTTGAGGTGAATATTTTTCTATCAAAGGAAGAAACATTGATTTCAATGTTGTTTTATCCTTATGATTATCAATACGACGACCACATAAATGATCAAGTGATACGACTAAACGAAGTGATGGATTTTTATCCAGTGCTGTTCGTATTGAATCAATCGAAGTTCAAAAAATTTATAGTTCCCTGTGTCTTTTTTTTTNTTTTTTTTTGACCAATTATATCTACCAATTCATATGCATAAGGATCAGTACCAAAATGAAGTGATGATATGTAAATACGATTTTTTGCATCAGCAAGAATCATATGTAATTTTGAAAAAAAATTGCATGATTCATAAAGAACATCAAAATTTGATGCTGGTATAATAAACGATGGTCTATTGCTTGTGACCCAAATAAAATTATTTAAACAAGAAGAAGATTTATTATTGATCTGTAACCAAAAAAATGATCTAATCTAATTCATATAAGAAAAATAAATTTTTTGTGAATTTCAAATTGATTGAATCTTGAAATGTAGACCAGTAAGCGAAAAACACAAAACATTTCAAATCTTGAACTAAATAATAACAACAACGTCAACTATCTGGATCAAGACTATTATTAATATCAATTAATGAACAAATTTTTGATGTGGAAAATGAAATGTGTTCATCACCAAGAACGATTTCTAAATCTTGTCGATCAGCACACTTTAAGAGTGAAAATTAATAATTTAAATAAAATCACTACTCACCAAACAGCATCATCTTCTTTCCATAAAATCCGAATCATTAACAATTCGCTCAAGTTCTTCAATCGCAGTTCGATTAATATAAGTTTCTTTACAAATTAAAGTATCGTTTTTATAATTGGAATTATTTGCATAACGTAATTTTCCATCTATTCGAAATTCAAATTTAAGAAATTCATATCCAAATTTCCCTTTATGACCGACATAGCATTTTCTGTAGCAATCATCATTGACATCTGTCATGATTATTCGGTATTTATTTTTTATTAGAAATCTCGAAAAAAAAGCGACAACAAAAAAATCAACACTTTTAAGCAAAAACATCAGAATCCAAAAGAACAAGCTTCCATTACGAAGTTTCTGAAACTAATATTGGTGAAATACGATAATGATTTAAAATAAGATCAAGTGCTTGTTTAAATGTTGCTCGAATTTTTTTTATTAATAACCGTTACTTGAACATTTTCTTGTTGTTCGGGATTGCTTAGCCACATTGATGTTATTTGTTTTTCAAAAATAATTCACCTTTTTGTTCATATTTTGACTTGAACCTGCGGTTTTCGTTAAACGTGTTTGAATCGAATCACTATCATCGCAATCGATATTTGTACGTGTAGCTAATGTTCACCGATCATCATTGTCATCAATATCATAATCTCGACCTGAACCAAAAATTTCTTTAATATTTTGAAAAAGATTTGTTCGAAGAACTGAAAGACGTTTTTAATAGGATTGAAAATTTTCATAATCATTACGAATCTGTCGTTGTAAATTATCATAATAACTATTGAATGCTGAAAGAAATTCGTGTTCATACAAATCATGCCGATCTAGTGTTAAACTAGAAATCAATAGATACGTTGAAGAAGAGGAATTTCATAAGTTTTACTGAAGGTAATGCGACAAATTTCTACTAGAGCTCAAGATTTTCGGATTCTGCAATAGAAATCTACATCGAACTTCAACTTCGTAAATCTCTACCGGAACCTTAATTAATACAGAGCACTTTAATATTTGTGCTTAGTTTTCCCTTTAATGGCTTAATGAAGTCGTCTAACTAAGTACGACAATTTCATTTCAATAAATATCTCGTCTATGAATATTAGACAATAACTCCTAGTAAAAACTCTCACAGAATTCTTGTTCGTATCGGATTTTTAATATTTGTTACCAGGAATTCTGCACAAAGCAATCTAGCTTAGATCTCTATATATACAAAATTTGTCAGCATTTCTCTAAGGACACATATGCAGGTTTCTCTGAACTTGTGCATATAACAGCAAAATGAATCACTCCTTAACTAGAGACAACAGCTTTTTCTTTATCCCTTCTCCACAGGAGAAACAAAAACCAGCTTACTTGTTTTGAAATACTCGGTAATAATTTCAATGAATTTTGCACATATTTTTCTTGTCTAAAAGCTTTACTTGCTTATTCATCAATTAATACAGCTTCAATATAATAGTTGTTTTTGTCATTAAATACCCTCCATATAATTCATCGTTGTTTTAATTTGTTGATTTGATAGAAATTGTTTAACTGCTAATTGATATAAACGATTATTTTCTAAAATATTAATAAATTTTTGAAATTTCTCGTTATATTCATTTTGTTTATTTAATAACTGTTCAATAAAATAATCATAACCATTTTCAATCGCTTTCTTGTACCGTTTTAACCGACAATCAATTTTTTATTTTCGTCAATTATTATTCGTAATTGATCTAATTCAGATAAATATTATTTTAAAGTCTTTTTTTGACTTATCATTAAAACAAGACCAAAATTATATGTATATAATGCTATATCATATAAACGGTCAATGTTAAAAAAATATGTTAAATAACGAATTGCATTATCAAAATCTTTTGGATATTGATTTAAAAATTCAAAGCATCTTCCATATTCGATGGTGATTATTTAATATAAATGTTGTTAAAGTAGCATTAATATGATCAGCTGAATTACTTATTGATTGAAGACACGAACAAAATTTTTCACAGATTAAATTTGCTTTTGGATATCATTCGAAGACAGATTGTTTCAAGATTACCACGTGGTATTTGTAAAACAAGTTTTTCTAAGCAGTACAAACGATACGAGTATTACGTTCTTAAAAGAAGAATGTGGTATAAAGTAAACTCTCTGATTTATTTAACTGTTTTACGATAATAAATTTCTGAAAAAAGGTGTTCATTTATCAATGATCGGAAAGCTAATTGTTGTTGTAATGTTGAATAAACAAGTATTGTTTCATCATGAATAAAATATGACTTGCAATTGTGTGCTAATTCACTTGTATTTGAATATAAACGATAGTTTTCTGTTAAACCAACAGATCTTCTGTTTGATACAACAGGAAACTGTGAATATGGAAGAGGAAAATGTATTTTAGCATGTAATTTCATTCTTATCCAATCGATAGATTTTTCCATGTTCATCTTGTGAATATAAATGAAAATTTAAAATTGGTGATTTTGATGAAGATACTATTGAGATAACATAATGAGCAGATTTTATTTCTGATAAATGAATTGATCTAAGGTACTCTGTTAGACTAGAAGAAGAGCCGCATATAGCTAGCGTACTATCCGAAAGAATAAAAATCAATTGATTGTGATCATCATCATATGTGATAGTATCAATGATTAACGGAGAAAGAATTTCATAAGAAAGCATGGGTAGTGGAATTGTTGAAGGTGTAAAATCTGAAACGAATAAATGATAGTCATCAATAAGAAAAACGAGTGAATGAGTATTTGTATACCTAATTTGACTTATTCATGGCCAAGCCATTGAATGTAATGATTATTTTAAATACCAATGATAATTACTTGAATACGTGAATCCTTCTTAAATAAAAAAAAAGTAATTTTTCTTACAAAAGATCTGATTCTCTATAATAGTCTCTACTTGTTGATGAAGAACAAAAGCAAGAATACTTGAATCTTTATTTCATGCTAGATGTTCTACATATTGTTTACTAGTTTCTCCTGTTTCTATGACTGATTCGCCATGTTTTAAACCATTTGTTTTTTTCCTAAAAACCTAATGGTTAATTTTTGCCCATTATTGAATCTCATCGCATCATTGATTTTTTAAAGAAATAAATAGTCATTGTCAGATCTTAGTTGTGTGGATATTATAGTAGTAGGTTCAAGAGCAGCTTTTTTACCAGCAGAAACATGAAATTGGATTGTTTTCGAAATCCCACCTAGCATTAACTAATTGTTGTTCACCGAATTCAATTATATCAAGTAATGTTTCAGCAATAGGTTCATAGTAATTGTATGTTGAAAGTAGTAATACTCTAGTATTTATTACTGCTGTAAGGATTTATTGATCTGCATTGGATTTTGATTCATGTACACATTCTTCTAAAGTACCAATTGCAATAAAATTATCATCAAATTGTCGTTTTTTCATTTTCTAATGTTAATCAATAGATAAATTGTTTGTTTATCAGAATCAATAGCAAAACGTCGAACAACATTAGCACCAATTAAATTGGAAAAACGAAATTGTTCGTGTATTATACAGAGAAAGATTTCGCGTATACGTGACTCATCACATATTGCTCTACATGATGCAAGAACCATTAAATGATGCTTGTTAATTGCGAAACTCTTATGAAGATATTGTGCAAATAAATGAGCATAAACTATATATTGAATACTTTCATTGTTTAAGAGAAGGATAAAGTTTATATTTTGATTCGGAAGATTAGTAATGAAGGCGAGTATGAACAATATTTGTAAAGATGAAATCTATATATTTTGGCAATGAAATAGAAATGAATATACATATGAAGATAAATGCATATTTTCGTCGGTATTTTAAAGTGAATACAGAATGATTGATAGTATGACAAGTAAAAGCTTTGACACTAGATTTTTTGACAGCAGAGACTAGTTAATGTCTATTCGTGATTGTGTCCGGGAGTCATAGCTCACTCACTCTCTCAAATGTGAAGATTTCAATTTATTCCTGAAGGCATTAAATTAATAGATACTGTGAAATCCTTCATTCTCTAAAAGATTCTATCTTCCAATGAAATTGAGAATTCAAATAAAAGTTTCTTTCAAATCTATATGATAGGATTGTGTTGATTTCAGGATGTGATTATGCTCGACGACTTGAATTAGGTAGAATCGTTGAATAGTCTACTGAAAAACATTCGATCTTAACATGCAACTGTAGGAAATCGTATAGAGACTTTTTATTGAATTTGCTTTGGCATGGTTTGCAAGTGCAAAGAATGCTTCGTCCAGATTTGAAACTGATCTTTACCAGTTTGAGTAATTTGTGCATATTAATAATTTTTCTTATGATAAAACAGTATATATGTAGCAGGGTTCGAAACTAACCATTAATTTCTAGCTCGTTCCGACTCAAAGCAGTTCTTCAAATTTACCAGTTCAACAAGTCGAATAAAATTCGTTTTTGTCAAAAATTTGTTCCGAAATGATTATTAAAATAACCGTCGTGTTTCCAGGGAAATTTCCATGCAGTGCATCAATGATCTCTTGATGAATTTAATAGACCTGGATCATCTATGTAATAACAAAACAAAGAAATTAACAGGTATTGCTAAAAATTGTAGAGGTAAAACAATAGAAAAGATCAGCAATGCTCGGGACTTGTTTCGTGTAGATTTAACTAAATTTATTAATAAGTCCCTTAACAAATTGAGATAGATTCCATATATTTTCTCAGTGAATATACGATGTGGGTGGGAGCATAAATGAAAAAGTAGATGCGCATGTATATGCATTCATGTTAATATAAATATGAGTATGCATATATATCATCCGATTTTAACAATTCCTCAATGAATAATTAAATTTTGAACAAATAAAGTTCAGTAGTCCTGCTTTTCTATTGAAATATTTTATAATAATTTCTGAGCCTGACGATTTGTATTAAGACATGACAATAAAATATCTTGTTGGATCGGGTCGCCCAACAAACTTGTTGACTCGTCCTGTCTAGGAATCAACAGCAGAGCAATAATTTGATTTCAAGATGTGAATTCAAGGAATTTATTCTTTAATTTCTCTTGGATAGAAGTCTTTGGATCCATTGGTGTTAAGTTTCATATCTATCGGAATATTGTCAGATACTATTTCTACGTGCATTTCTCTTTGAATGTAATAGAAAATTAAACGAATGAGACATATTAAAATTTATTTTCTACTCCTTTTTTAATTATTCGGCACATCAAGATCATACAAAAAATCTTATAAGGGCAAGATCTTATAGACTCTAGCATGTTGCGACGTCTGTTTTTGTTTTACCTGAGTTTGAAAGTGTACCGTTTTGAAAAAAATATTACCGAATCTGATGAGTTGATGACATACATGAAATACTACTAAAAAAGAAAAACCACCTGAATTTGGTACCATAAACATATGTTTATCGTAAAAGAATTATTCTTTTCTTATCTTTATTTGAAAGTTTCGTCAGTTCTTTAAAAATATACCCTTCTTTTGTTATTCATTACTTTACAATGCAGATAAATTTATGTTTATGCTAATTTAAATTTAATCATCGGATATCAATGAAGAAATGCGGTTTCTAAGCAATTCGAATAAGTATGTTTCCTTTTTGAATCATAAATTACAGTCTAATAGTTAAGATGAATTTGTCTTATTATTCGTCTGCTATGAAGAGGGATATCACGATATTCCGAATTGGACAAAAAGAAACACTAAGTGATAGTTATCATGATGCTCTTCAAACAAATATTCACCATCTTTTCACCTCTCTATCTGGAGATTTTTAACATATTTGACTTTAACTGTTGGCATAGAATGAATAAACAACTAGGCAGATTTGAAAGGCAAAATAAGTCAATTTTTATACTATTTATGAATTTCGTAGACATCTTGTTATATTATTATTTTAATTTCTAGATTTTGACATTTAGTCGTTTGCTTTATGAAATTGCATACACTAAATGGCTAAAGCAAAGCCGTCGGTTGATAAATTTCGCATCACTGATTTTGACAACTAGTCAGTCGATCATCTGTTGTTTATCAATCAAAGGTTATCAAGATGAACAACTTGCTTCGCTTAGAGAAGTAATTTCTCCAGTAATATTTGTTGCATTACATAATTGCCTAAATCCAGCTAATGGATTAACTCAATAAGAATCCTCTGCGATTCAGTTGTATGCAATGCGACTTCATGATGAACCAAGCTTATATTTATTACTTAATCCATCATTACGTGCTAAAAATCGTGAAAATTTGAAACCATGTTTGTTTTCATCAAACCGTTTCTCATTACTCTTCAGAAACTATCATCCCATTCTGGAACAGTATGAGAAGCCACCTCTTTTATGACTAGTCTTGATATACTTGAATCGGATGTATTTGTGGGTCAACATGGACAACCTACTCTTTTTGCAAATTAATTCTTCAATGGAAAATCTCATATCACCCGGACGTAGTTTTGAAGGATAGGTGCTCACAAAATGAAAATATCACATTCGGATTCAGTACGATCAAATATTCTCGACTCCATTGAAATCTCGAGAGGTTACTTCCGAGTGTAAGTTAAAACAAAACATTTTGACATAACTCAATGGAAAAACAACGTAACAGCACAGCACAGGAAAAGATTCTCTTCACACTGCATAGTAAGAAAAAAAAGATCTACACAAAAATTGTTAAAAAATTCGTTGATTCGCAAAACGAGAATTCCACTTTCCTGTCTCGGTAAGAAGTCGACGAAAAAGTTCGTTGACTGGAGAACTGATTCATAATATACTATGTTCAAATTTTCAACTATAAATATGTTTTAACTAAGACAATATAGTGTGCTAAGAAGTAACATATGTATTTTGACTTAAAATTCCACGGAAAACGGATGACAACTAAAAGCATGGTAGGAGAAGAGCAAGGTATAAAGTAAGTATACTAAAAGTAGAGAGGTACGACATATATTTCAGACATGTGGCAAACGAAGAATTTAAGGAAAAATATATTACAGAAGAATGATTGTCATATCACATATTTGTGAATCAGTCTCCAGCATTTAAAATAGTGATAAACATGCAAAACCTCTTCATCAATATGATTTACAAAAATTCTCCAACACCTAGGCTTATTCATTTCATGACAATAGCAAATTTATTCATTCAACATAATTAGGCTCATAGAATTAGTATAGTAGAGATAGATAGCAATTCGAGAAGACAGCACTTTTGAAAAAAAAAGTTATTTCTTATTTTTCTGTTATTCATAACAAATAATAATAACAATAAATTCTCACCCACTGTTGCACTGGATCATCAACTAAATTTGTATGTAACCGAACAGTACAAGCATCAAGCACTGAAATTCACGTGATTATGACCATAATCTAACTTCTGGCTGTACGTGGTCACAGTTGTAACGACAAAATGGACGAGTAGCTTGTGCCACCTTCGACAGTGATGTTTATTCAGCTACTTGATTTATCCAAAGTATAACAAATTCATACATAATACACAGTTATATAGGAGAGAGCGAAAGAGAGAAGAAGAAAGAGGAAAGAGGTAGGGATGATCAGTGAGGTACGATACCAATATCGGCACAGATACAGATTTCATGTAGTAAGTTGTAGTTGACTCAATTATTGATGTCTAAACTATGCGCATACAGAACAAATGTACTAAACATGGACTTTATTGGAATAAAATAAAGTTAAAACCGTAGAATATTAATCAAAGATAATCATAGTCAACAAAAAAAAGTAACGGCTTTACATGAAAACAATTGTGAGTAAAGCGATGAGCTAGAAGGGTATACGTAATTTATGCCCAGTACGAGTATTCACACGTGAACGTGATGGCCTGACAATAGTTGAGCTGGTGACATTAATTAAGGCACCCATTCCCGGATGATAATTACACCCATAATAGTATGTACCAACAGCAATGAAAGTAACGGAGGTTGTATCGCCTGCTTGAGTAATTGGAATATTAAGTTCATCGGTACCATTCACCCCTTGGCAGAATTGGGGTATGGGACTATTTTGGCAGATTGTTAACGGATGAATTGAAACATTTACAGCTAAATTAAATTGTAATCGATCTCCGACAGTCAAAGTCAGTTTTGGACTGAGGGTACCATTCAAAGCGAAAGTGTGATTGAATTTAGCTGGATTTCCTTGAGGACAAGTTGAATTCTGAACACATGGATCAAAAGTGACAGTATATTTCACAATCTCTGTAGAAACACCATAGAACGATGCAACAACCAAAACAACACAAACTAAGTTTGGCAAGGGAATCATTTGCGTGATGAAGTTCGTAGTCAGTGCGAAGAGTGAAATAAATGTTTAGAGTAGTGATATCTCCACAGCTTAAATAGATATTTGCCTGCGATGAGATAAAAGGTGAATATTATATAAAATATTGCTGTCTCATGCACTGCACAGTCATTTGAAGGATACTTTTTTGCTCTGTCAGGCAACAAGAAAATGTAACCTAACCGAAGTGAATTACTATAAATACTCTTCATATTTCGACATAAATGAAGAACACAAAACGAAGAAGACGTACAGGAGAGAAACCGTAGGCCAAGCAGTATCTTGAGGATATAGGTGTGATGAAAATCTTGACTTCAGTCACACCCACACCCATAACGACACCCCAAAGAATAAAGTACAAAAAAGAAGCAATGATGTTTGATAACAACAAATAGAAAAAGCATTTAATAATATTTTTCTGATATATTTTCGTCTTTTTTTCGTCGTCGAATTGAATAGCCACGCGTATAATAACTAGAAATAATTATAATCTATCAGCTAATAGAAAGGGCTAGATAGAAAACGAATTACTCAAAGATGGACTCTGATCGTTCATGTTTAACTACGTGCCTCATGATAGACATTGGTGCACTCATATCAGGGAGCATCAGCTATATAATGTTAGAAAACCACGATTGTCTTTACCATCATTATTGTATTCTATTGGAAACGAGACCTAAGTGACAATTAGTCTTGTCCTTGTTCGTGATCATAAATGCAATAAGAAAAAAAACGAGATAAAAAATCTGTTAATAGCAATCAAACTTTGAGTATTATAGTTGTTAAATTTTAGGTTTTGTTTAATATCGAATAAAAATCATAGATATGATAAAAAAATTATAATATTCAGTTGTCATTTGATGCAAGTAGACATTTCCTTTGCACCATTAATGGTTCTGTTTTGCGTAAAGAAGTTTACGTGCTTTTGTTCATTTGGCAAGGATTTCTTTCATGTTGTTACTTGTGACAATCTTGAAAATCATAAATATTAGTTTTCATCTTGGATCATATCCAGATTGGTCTAATATCGAGATCCGCTACTGCTGGTAGCTGCTTCTAGGCATATTTCTAGCGTAGCATTATTATATTTATATTTATCTTATTATTCAATTTACGGAAATACACTAAAAGAATTTGCAAAGATTCTTATCACCTTGACAGGCAAGGTCATACTGAATATGAACTAGCTACACGTGTGTCTTTTTTACAAATGAAAACATCGATTTTAATTGTTACTTAGAGTTCTATACACATTCACATCCTCAAGAATCCTCCAACCGATCGAGTCATCTATTGAATAATTACACAAAGTCTCTATTGGTGTAAGAGACAAAAAGATAAAGATATATGCTCGCAGTAGTATTTTGTTTTATTTTTACTTCAACGATGGCGAATATACCTAAAACTATGAAAGCTATACGTTTACATGAATATGGTGGAGATTATCGTTTTCATGATGATATTCCTGTTCCATCAAACTTAGATGATTATGAAGTATTAATTGCTATAAAAAGTGCTGGTTTTTGTCATACAGAAATGCTTGTTCGTGATGGAATATTTAAAGCAAAACAATTACCTCTCATTCCATCCCACGAACCAACTGGTATTATTGTTGCTATGGGAGCAAAAGTTAGCAATGAATTTAAACTTGGTGATCGAGTTGGTGCATTGAATTTAAGTCATTCGTGTGGCCAATGTCCGGATTGTTTGAATGACAAACCCTTGTACTGTGAAGATTTTAATGCTACTGGCATTACAATTGATGGTGCATTTGCTGAATATCAAAAAGCTGATTCACATTGGCTTGTACCATTACCAGATGAGATATCCTTTGAACAAGGTGCACCATTAATGTGTGCAGGTGCAACAGTTTTTAATGCTATTGAAAGATGTGCTTTAAAAAAAGGTGAAATTTTAGCTATTGTTGGTCTTGGTGCATTAGGACATTTAGCTGTGCAATTTGCTAAATGTATGGAATTCAAAGTTGTTGCCATTGATAATCGTCCGGAACCATTAGAACTTGTTCAAAAATTAAAATATTCACCAGATTTAACTATTGATTCAAGTCAAATTGATACAGCCAATGCTATCGAACAAATAAATACACTTCAATCGGCAACAACAACAAAAAATTATCCAGGTGCTGACGTTACATTAGTTCTTACCGATCCTATTGTAGCATATAAATATGCATTAGCCATTACAAAAAAGCATGGCACAATGGTAGTAGTTGGTCAACCACGTGAGCCAATACAAATTGCATTTCGTGATTTAATCTTCCGTGATATAACTGTTAAAGGAAGTCTTTTATCGAGTATTGAAAGTGCTCGACGTATGGTGAAATTCGTCGCTAAACATGGAATTCAAACGGAAATAAACACTTATTCATTAGAAGAAGTACCAAATAAAATGATGGAAGATTTTCATAGTCCACATATGAAAGGAAAATTAGTTGTGAATGTTTCATTGTAACTTCTATTTTTATGATTTGATTTTTTATACAAAAAACAAATTATGATTCGAACATTAAATTTTGTTTGTGGTATATTTGTATATAGATAGAGAAGAAAAAAGATGTTATGTTTGTTCTCTCCAGTTACATTGAATAACTACGTTAGAAAAAAGGAAAATTGAACGAGAAGCACAGCAAGAATGTGTGCTACCCGCGGAGAAAAAAATTATATGAAACCGCGGTTTGATCAAAGAAAACCGCGGTATTATTTTGATCCCATTTAAAACCGCGGTTATCAGCGGTTTTTCAAACCGCGTTCAAGACAAACCGCGGTATGCACACTAATAACCGCGGTTTCCACTATAGCGGTTTTCAACGGTTTTTTAAACCGCGGTGTACTCGATAATAACCGGGGTTCTGAATATAGCGGTTATTAACGGTTTTTTAAACCGCGGTGTACTCGACAATAACCGCGGTTCTGAATATAGCGGTTATTAACGGTTTTCCAAACCGCGGTGTACTCGACAATAACCGCGTTTCAGAAAACCGTGGTTTGCAGGCGAGGAACCGCGGTGCATGCCAAAGTGTCAAGGAATGTGCAAGGACATTCGAGATGTCGTGCCCCACAAATTCTGGCAAATTTTACTTATGTCACATACATAATATAACAACTCTACAAAGGCACTTTGTGGAAATGAAGCTCGGGAGAGTTCGCTACACAGCCCCTCGAAGGGCGCCACATCTGAAACCTTCAAGGCTATGGTCGACACACCTGCTCCTGTTGAGTTCAGTGAATCGAAAAAACCGCGGTTTGAAGCGATTTTTGGATATAACGGTAGTCAGACCATTAATGCGTTTCAAAAAAAAACACCCAAAAACGCGGGAGTCAGACCATTTATGCTTTTCAAACATACCGCCTTAAACCGCGGTTTACAACGGTTTTCACAACCGCGGTAGGCGACGGTTTTCAAAATCCCGAAAGTCAGACCATTTATGCGTATCTGGAAAACCGCTCAAAACCGCGGTCCTGGGCGGTGTTACAGATACGCATAGATGGTCTGACTTTCGCTATTCGAAAATACCGGCTGAAACCGCGGTTTTTGACCGGTGATTACCGCGGTTTTTCGAAAAAATTTTCTCCGTGGGTAGATTACTGTAACCCATACCGACCCGCAGGTGGGTGCGAGTTCAGAGTGTTGGTGAAGGGTGTGTGAACGTAAAGAAATACTACAGATACTTAGTCACACTCTACCACCCATTTAAAGTTATACATCTTTTTATCGAACCTATCCTGAAATTTTCGGTACAAATAGTAACAGTTTGTTATAGAGAAAAATACAATATACTTCGCTTGTAATTTGTAAATATTCATAGTTCTTTGTACAAGTTAACGGTGACAATTCTAAGCAATGTTCCTTTTATGAATACATGCTCTGTCAACACTGCGTTATCGGTGATAAAAATCAGCACTTCGATAAAAAGAGAAAAATAGATATTCAAATTATTTTCCTTCGTAGAACGACACTTGAGGGTGTGGGTGTCTATTATGTTTTCATTTAACATACATATCTTTGCTATAATAAAATTATTGGAGCATTCTCAAACTAGATACAATTTATTTGTAAAATAGAACAACTTAATAACTTAGCATACAGACATATACGTAGTAGATTTCGATTACATGCCTATATTTCTTTTTATCTCTTCTATTTACACAAGACATTAAGTTGACACGTATTTTTAAAACGTATTAAATCTACAAAAAGAAGAATTGTTACCAATAACTATGTAATTTCTTGCAGGGCAGTTTCATCAGCCAAAATCATCTAGAATGCCAGTCGTTTTGGACTAGTTCAGTAGTTTGAGAGAAAAATATATGTTGAAAACCTTGCTGTTCTCTATTTTGTCTTCATATATGCCATTAAACTCAATAGAGAAATACAGTTTTAGGTTTTACTTACATCTGAAGTGCGTATTAATTTTTCTTTCTAGTAAAAGTCTTCAATATTTTACACAAATACAAGAAGAGTGAGCAGTAGATAGTAGTACAGGTTTGATTTGTAACGAAACGAACATGAATAAATATTGTAAACACAAATGAATAAAGTCGACTTACCTATCTGCATGATTAAAAATATAGTGAAATATTTGTCATGTTTATATGCAGCACAAAAAGAGTCTTTTACTATTGATCTATCTAATGATTTTAAACTCAACATAAAATATCTTCTATATAGGAATGAATAAAGAAAGCACATAAAAATTGACTCTTATACTACTTCTTAATTTCCTTTTGCAAGTAATTACATATTGTAAATCTTTTTATAATGCTGTTACAGATGAAATAATTCATATCCTCGATAGGAACAAAGAAACAATTTTCAGTTCGTATAACAAGAGTGAATTACTAGACTAAGCAAGCTCATATAGAAAACAGTTGATCATTAGCACTTTGAATCAGTTTGTTTCGAGCATCTAGTTGTGATGTATGAAGATCTAATAATATATGATAGAATAGTTTCTTCAATCTTTAGATTGAACATATTCCGATAGATTCAGGCTGAAATATTACATGTATTTGAAAATTACAATGAAGAAGTTTTTAAACTGTGGTTTTCTTGTACGTAAGTAACTAAAATCTGGCACTATTTCGAGTAGATTTGTTCGATTTCGATAAAGAAATAGCCGACATCAAAAATTGAATCATTTATTTATGAAAAAAATAATAATGCAAAAGTGAAAAAAGTCGTCTGTTGGATATTATTCATCTAACTACATGAATATGTTGCATGTCGTTTTATTTGTCTAATTCAAATATTTTTGTGCGTGTAGATGTCTTTGATAAATGCGTTTGATATAGATATGTGTATCTGGAGTATGACAAATATTAATATGTTGATGTAGTCAACGAATCAAGTTGACTTCGTCGTGAATGAAGAGATTTTGCTTTGTATGTTCCATGTTCAATAAATAAAAATCGCACCATTTGAGAAAAATTGTTTATCTTTTGTATTTTTGTTTTTATATCTTTGCATGCAATATGTTCTTTGTCAATACGTGCTACTAATTGATCATCTGTCATATCTAGATTGCTAGTCGTAAGATATTCAATGGAATATTTTTCACAACGAGGGGGTGTGGGTGTCAGAGTGGGTGCACTGAATTCGGGAATCGATGGGAATTAGGCGGAATCCGTCGGAATTCCGTGTAATTCCGGAATTGAATCGGAGCGGATTAACGAACTTCGCCTTTTCTCGACAATGCAACAACCAGAACTACATTCGTTCATTATGGAATTACAGTCTAAACTAACTGATGCGCTCCTCGATTCTAATTTATCAAAACAAAGATTTATTCTGGATTATTTCAAACATGTACCTGTTGAAGCTTATGGATTTCCTGTGAAATAATTCTTTTTTATATAAATAAATTACAACATGATCAGAAGTGAACTGATAGTACCATCACATTCAAAAGATTTCTACATTTCTACAGACCCCCTCATTTGTGATCACCCTGTTAATTTGAACAATTTTTGAAAGTACCGACAGTGTTCAGATAAGAGAGGTTCTACTGTGTATCTATGTTAAACTACAATGATAAACAATTCGCGATTTGATTTAGATAAAACAACGTGACATTAACATAAGTTGATAAAATATATTAGGTATATTACAATCACATTTAACTGAATTGAATAGTCTGATGCATGTTTCCTCATAGAAACATTCTTCCGCATCAGCAAAAAATATTCCATTCACGGGAAAAAAATGCAAAAACTAAAAAAACCCAGATCAGCCAGTAAATAATCATTACTGATTACCGGTTACAAATACAAAGTACACAATTATTGTTTTCTTTCTGTCAAGCGGATATTCGATCCATTAAAAGAAAGAAAAATTCCAGCATTTGTTGCCTTCAGCAAACACGTCACCATTGCATCTATTGACTGAAATTTTGCTTTTTGGGTAAAAATATAAATTGCTAATAAAATCAACTGATTCATTTATCGTCACTCTACTTGGGAGATAAAAAGAAGAGACCTGCTTCAAAGTTACGTGCCACGATAGGTTACGATTCGTGAGCACATTTTCACTGTGAATCAATCTTTTTTATTATTTTCTATTGATATTTTCTCTGAATTTCACTGCAGGATTAGACATGGCCGACCTTTGGGATACTCTTGAAGAGACTGAACCCGTGACAAGTCCAACAGCTACAGTTGCGATCAGAACTCCGGATGTCACTGTAGTCCAAGATCTGATCAATCACGACAAAATTCGTAGCGAAACTGAACTGCTCAGACAGTCGATGAATTCTTCAGGACAAATCGTTATCGCTGCTTACAAAGTCGCAGATTATGTTCCGAATCTGGAAAATAGTGAACATCGGCAATTTTGGCAATCAGAAGTGAGTCTAATTGTGTTCTCGTCGAATAAAAGTGTTGTTGGATATTTCAAAATGTTCATGTCATGAACATATCTGAGAAATCAGTAACATTTATTAATGATTTTTAGGTTATACCAACTCTGATCAAAAGTCTAGATCAAGATGTCAAGGCACGTTCGGTTGTCATGGAATCATTTTCTTCGGTACGTGATCTGGCTATCAGCATTAAAAATGGAGCAGAATTAGTCAAGCTGAGTAAAGGTAACATTTGAAGCACTTTTCTATTGATTGAGTTTTTTACAGGAGATATTTGTTTAGGTTCTCCGGCTGCAGTTGCTGCTGCACAGCGCACCGTCAGCGCCGCTCTCGATGATCTAAACAAAAGCATTGAAAAAGCTGAAAGTATAAAATGTTCGGCTATAAGTGAGTTTGCAGGACAAACTGAAAAACTGCTTAAAATCATGGGCCCAGAAGCAGCGAAGTATACAGAGGACAGAGTTAAAATCGGAGATCAACTTCGAAAAGAATACGAAAAAGAAGAAAAATTACATGCTGAAATTGCTCATAAAAAAGGTAAAATGTTGTTTTTGCGATTATCAATGACATGATGTGCTGTATCACAAGACACACACATCATATAATGAGAATGTGTCAAATCGTTGATCACCTACAGAGAAAAGAACTCACCCGTACGTTTATTCAATTCTTTACATTAGAACTTCTTTTCTATCGCTACTACACTGTGATAGTTGATTTCCGTAAGCTCGGCTGATTTAGATGAACGTATACCGGACCTTTAAGTACCTCTTCTCAGTTTACTAAAAACAATGAAGATTTAAAATTTCTTACTGAAATAGACGTTGCCAGAACATTGTTTCGGCAATTTTTAGTTATTTCCTACATGATCTGATATATACATGCGAGAAATTACGATGGTTCTATACAAATAAAAGAATATAAGTCTAGTTCGTTAAGCTTTCTAGACATTTTTGAATGTATACATGGAATATACTTCTATTTTTTATGTAATCGACACCAACAATTTAATATATAGGTCTCGATGCTCAGATTACGTGCTGAATCGATTTGAATTAAAACTAACGTCATAAAATTCCATTTTCGGTAGCCGATCGGATTTTTTTTCATATGGTGCTTTGTATAATCACTTATTTAACGCATGTTTACCACTGTAAACAGAATCACATAGAATTTTTCAAAGTTCACAGTATGGAGGTATCTATTTGATAGACTAAACATAAAACTTTCCCGATATTATCGAGTGAGGTAAATTACGAATCGTCGAAGTATCCAAATGTTGGAATTTAAGATTTTGATCAAGGCACAAAAAGAGGACTAGTGATGCCACGAAACTTTAGAGTGATATCTATTCCATGGCTAACTGTAATTGTTCTCAGAGGCGAGATCAAATAGTTTTCATTTTAAAATCGAAATACAATTCGTCATATTGCCACTTTACGTTCTTCGTTTTTTATCGCTATTACCAGATATAAATCCTCAGTTCTGATACACCGTTTATTTATTTTCGTATAATTTAATATATATATATATATATATATATGCGTCCTCTAGTTTGAAAATCGGATTCCTGCACTGCATAGTATTCTTATAAGGCAAAGAGTTGCCTTCACATTTAACAGTAGATTAATAATGTCCAAATTGTTTTCTACTTCCATCGCGATGATACATATCTTGTCAATACAGACTTTACTGTCAAAGTTTATCTAAAAAAGCAGCTTATTTAGGAGAGATGGAACGTTATAGTCATTTGATACATGCCACTCAGAACCGAGCGAATGGATCGCTTGCTGCTTTGAACGAAACCAAAAATCGAACAAAGGAGATGATGTCACTCAATGAAAAACTTGAAAAAAACATTCAAAATATCCCGGCTTCGATTCCTAAAACTGAAACATCAACGAACATCGAGCGCAGTGCATGGTTACCGTGGAGGAAAACAACATCGACTCGTATTACGTCTTCCATGGTACGTCTATCTCGCACAATTTTTTCTTGACAATTTGATGCGGAGTCGTCTGATTTGAAACTTTTTTCTTTGATTTTCAGACTGAAAATCCGAATCGAGTGGTGGAGAAAAACTACTACGAAAGTTTGGTTTTGTCAAGAATGCTTCGAATTAGAGAACATCAAAAGAACGAAACGGCGGAAGAGAGCGTGCTCCATGATTTAGAGCAATGTCTTAGTGAGTATAAAGCCAAGTACAAAATTATAGTTAACGAACTGGAAGAATATGAGAAGGTTCTTCCGGACAAGATGGCTGAAACTCGGCGTGAGATTATTCGTCTCAACGAACGTTTAATTGACATCAATAAAGAAGTTATTGATGCCAAAAATATGTATGGTCACCATGGAGATACTCTAGTACGATGTTTGGTAGAGGTTAAATGCTTGGCAAAAGCGATTAACAATGGTGCTACAGCTTATACGCCACTAGTTGGCGTTTTGAAAGGTCGGTTAAAATATAGTTTATCATACTCCATTTTAGTAAAATATGCTTTTTTCTCATTTATTCATTATTCAGCTGTCAAAGCATCTGTTGATGCTCAAATTGAATTACTTATGAGTAAAGATCCGAATGATATTTTTCTCGGTGGAAATCAACTGTTGAGACAAGTCGAATGTCTCGGACATTATCATACATGTGCTAGTGTATGCTTAGAACCACCCCAAGAATATCAAAATATTGCAGTTACAACTAGAGTGCAAGCCATTGAAATGTCCTAAAAATGTTCATCGCGATCTTCAAAAAATCATTGTCATTGTTAAACTTGAAATAAATCATTTTTATACGGAACAAAAAACGATTTTTGTTTTACTTCTTAATTTTTGTAGTGAACATATGAAACACAGGATAAATGTCATAGTTTTACAAATAACAGCATTTGATACGTCATGTCGAGAGGATGGGCGCAAGAGTGTCGTTCTGGGCGAGCATTATCTTTCATACCGCCACACCCACACCCTCAAGTTCTTGTGTAGATTTCTAATGTTCTCAATGGAATATTCACGATAAATACTGTTAACACTCTTATCTGTATGTTACACAATACACTTAAAAATATTGAACAGCCGTTGTTAATATATTCTCGATTTATTTTATTATCAAAAATTGATTAAAAACAAAGCGTGATTTCACTCGAAAATGAATAATCACTAACAACATTGAGCTGGTTTTCTAAGAATACTCATAATAACTGAGCTCGTAAAATTCTTGTTTAAATTGAACAATAATACCTCGACAAATCTAGTTCATACGCCTATCAGTATCGATACTAGAGCAATAAGTAATCGCATAATTCAAACGTTCATACATGATTTCTTTCGTTGAATACGCAGGTAATTGAAGAGTAAAGGAACATGTATACGATCCTAGAAGAGAAAAAAAATTAGACTATTCAATTCATTGTTAAAGTAAAATCTACAATATTCTTCCGATTTTAACGACAAAAACGATGGAATTCTGTTTCACTGCATAGTACTTTAATAGAGTATGACTTAGTATTTCTTGTTGAATATTCTACAAGTTCTGAACTCTGAGGTGCCAACAGCTATCGGGTCGAATAAAGTCATTTTTCTAGAGTTCGACTATTCAAATAAACTTACTTGGAAGAGCTTCATCAACATTGCCACTTGTTTCGAGATGTGTTATTACAAAGTTCGTCGAAAAATCTTCATCTCTATACGGCAATGTACTTCGTCCCCAAACGAATATTAAAAATAGTTTTCTCAGTTCTTCACTAAACATTTCACTCAAAACTGACCAGAATCGCTGAATACGTGGCGAAGATTCATCATCCTTGCGATAATCTGTATGACGTTTTAGCATTTGAATATCGATAAAACCTTTACCGCACACAGTTTCTTCCAATTCATAGGCTGTAAATAAAGTCAAATAAGCCCGCGGTACGACACTAAACAAACCTTGACGAATAAATTCAATTTGTCGATAAAATTCATTAATACGATATTGACGATAACGCATACAATAATCTTCAAAATTAGCAGCAGTTATCGGTATATGAAAGCCACCTGGAATTAGTTCATAAGTTTGTCCCGTTGAACTAACGACATCAAATGTAATTTCAGTCATAACACTACTAAACGAACAGTTACAATTACTTTTCACATCATCATCGTCACATTCATTGAGACTTTTTACTTTTCGAATATTTTCTTCCATTTCATTGAGAATTGCAAAACTTGAAATATCAATAGCTTCAATATCTTCTATTGTAACTTCTTCGTGTATCAGTTGCTTCCAGAGTAAAATTGGAAATCGAACATCTAAGTAAAGTTTCGTACGTATTGCCATGCCCATGAGTTGTCCAACAAAACGATATTGATTTTTAATATCAACTGGTATGGATCGATTCGGTGGGAAAACATTCGGAATCCATCGATCACGATTCAAACCATCGTTTGTTCGTCCATTGGGACAAAGAATGAATAATGGTAATCGTGTACTACATAGATCAGCACATATTCGTGTTACCGAATCTCGATAGGGTCCACCTTGATCGTTACTAAACATGCCAACGTAGTTTGCTGTCCAAACTTGTTCGTCAGCGCTTCGTCGAAATGTTCGAGATGCATCACAATATAATTGCTTGTATGCTTGATAGAACATGGTATCTTCAGGATGTTCAGTTAGACTGGCTTTTACAATGTCAAATTTTATATTTACTTCTGATGTCCCTGAACTATCGGCAGTTTCAGCTAAAGATGTACTGAATATTTCAAATTTTGTTACAAACAATATACAATGCCGTACTGATCGAATTCGATCTACAACAAAACCGATGCCTGACGATACGGTAAAATCTATCTTTGGCAAGATTTTTTCGAGAAAAACATTGAATAAATAGATAAATTTTACACGCGTTTGTATGTACACCGATGGTATATTACACAGGCAAGTAAATGAAGCATACTTGGTCGAATCAGGGATTGACTCAGCTGGTAGAGCTTCGATGAAATTGATAAAAAATTCACATGATAATGAATTCTCCGTGAGTTTGATAGTTTCATTCATAAATTTCATAACTTGTTCATCAGCAGTCCTATTAAAATACCCATGAGCTGTCTCAACCATTTCTTTCGTCAATGCAAGTTTTTCGCCTAGAATCTCCTTCGATTCATTAAAAAATAGTTCGGACCATTGACAAGGTTCTATTTTATTCGTTAAAATATTGATTAGATCGAGAGTGATTGCCAGATCCTTCAGGAACGATGACCATTCATTCAATGATGAAACCAATTGCTTTTGTCTTTCCATTCGGGTTAATTCTAACTGCATGAAACAGCGGCGAAAATTTTTCAGTGCTAAACTATCAAGATACGTTTGATTCACTAATAATTCAATAAAAATATGCAGAATGAAATTGTGAATATCATCATGAAGTTTGAAATTTTCACTAGCTTGAATCAATCTATTGTGAGAGAAGAAAATATTAAAAAAAAATATCAAATTAAACTTGATTAAGATTTTCTCATTTTATAGTTTCACTTCGTCTCGACTACTATGACTACATATATATGACGAATAATATCAATAACATACTTAGTGAAAAGACCAATGATGAACGTTTTCAATCGATGTGAGGGTACCAACAGAAATAGATCGAAGAGTATTTTAATAACTACGCCTGGAAATAGTAATCGAATCACCAAATCGACGTCATAATTTTTCATGGTAAAATCTTTCAGCACGTTCGAAAAGAGATGAAAAATTTTTAGAAGAAGATCTAAATTTGGTTGTTTAGTGAATATTTGTTCATTATTGTTGTTTACATCGATTAGCGATGGTTCACTAAGAAAGTGAATCGATTCTTCGACAGCTAGCTTTTGTAATTGAAAAATGACTGGAGCTTTTCTATTGAATATTTCAACAATCAGTTTTTCGTTTACCACACATATTAATAAATCTTTTAATTCAACTTTTATTATCGACATTATCAATACTTCCATTCTATTGATAGTTTCGTCAATGAACATACGCGCATGTGTATGATGATGATCCATCCATCGTAATAAATTTACAATAGAATTTCCATCGCCGAATTTCGAAAGTGGAAATAACCTTGAATGATCATCATTACACCAGCCTTTTAACATATTCAATATTGTATAACGTGCATAGCTTGCTATGAGTCCATATGCACAAACTGTACGCGAATGCATATAGATTTTTCGTGGTATTTGTCGATGTACATAGTGTGATTTTGTTGTCATAGTGTTCTTGAATTTATTAGTAAATTCTGTTTCGCGACAATCTGCTTTTGCTAAATCAACAAGTTCATATCCAGGATATCCAACTGTTGTTACTTCATTATTTTTTGTTTGATCTCGATGCCAATCATCTAGTTTATCACGAATGCCTACAGAACGAACCGTTTCATAAAACCATTTTTTATCTGATGGTATATCATCATCATCATCGTTGTCTATTTCAGATCTCAATGTCGATATTGATAAATCAGTTGTAACATCGTCGGTACCGATTAACATCGATAATGCTCCATTTTCATCATACGGACTCAATCGTATTAAAACATCACGTCTTTTTTGTTGTTGCTCTTGTTGATATATCTCGTCGATATCTTGAGTTTCTTCTCGTAGAATTCTATCAATGAAATAAATATTCGTTGTGTTATATTTTTTCATGACGTATTTAATCGATTCTTCTTTGTAACCAATACCGATGAGACTTGCTGATAGAATGCTGAACGGAGGTAGAACTAGCCGATCTAAACAATATTCAGTTGATTGGATTAATTTTTTCAGTGGTGAAGAAAGAATATGACTCGATTTATTTAAATATGTTATTGATCGACATTCAATGCGTAGTTGATCGTCATTGGTAGTGTTGTTACTTACATCTAACTCTCGAAATAGATCAATACGTTTCAATTTCGTTGTAAATTGACCATCGCTAAGTGATATATCGATTTCTAACGAACCATTGACATAGACACGAAGAGAATTTTGTTGAACAGAAATAAATAAACGAACATATTCGTTCAATAGCACAGTAGATGAACTTTGATGACCTCCGGTTACATGGAGATAACCGTCATGGGTTAGATAGATTTCAGATTCTGCATCTATGGTCAATAAAGTTAATCGAGCCTCGCTATCCGATGGGTCTTTTGCTGATGGAAAAATTGGTATAGAAATATCTAGAACCAACGTATATTCAGACCATACTTGATTTGCAGTACTTAAAACTAAATAAGTTTTATTTCCGAAGAGTTGAACAACGGATTGATTCATGTCTGGGCTAGCCTTGAAATAGTTCGACTCATCACGACCAATCGATTGTTTTGTTTCTTCCCATAGATCTTGCTTAAATGGTTCACTGAATGGAACGAGTGTTTCATTCGTAAAATATTTTTGTTCTGCTTTGAATTTAATGGTATTTAGTTGTTTTTGATAGCCATTTAATTTCTGATAATCGATGGCAACATACGCGAGACCATATGTAAAAAGACGTCGGATACTTTCTTCCGATAATATATATTTCCATATGCCTAAATTGCGAATTCCAGCATTTAGACGTGGTAAAAGTTGTAGATTCAATTTTGAATCAAAATCGTAATAATAATTCAATGTTTGAAAGTTATTGTTAATATAGACTTTTGCTTGTTCGTTTATTTGAAATAGAATAGCAACACGTTGTCGATTTATTATGGTTTTATCGATGAAATCATCATTCATACAGACACGAATAGAAAACATTTCGCCATCTAACGTAAACAAGACAACATCAAATTCATCAGGACGATTTTCTATCGCATTAATCTCAAAATCAAAACTGATAGTGAATGATTGATGATTATCAAGTGACAATAGGAAGCCATCACTCTCTTTGGATAGTTTCAATAGATAACTATCTTTTGTTATCATATCGATATCAAAGGGAACTTCAAAATGTTCATTATTAACAAAATCACGTAGTAAAGAAGTTTTCTTGTCAGTGGAATCAGGTTTTGAAGAACGACTCGTATAGAAATATTCTTGAATATCATTACCAATAAGATATGCACTATAAGGGTATGCCACGAGCACATTTTCCATTGCCAATAATTTTGGCATTAGCAATGGTTTGTATCCTTTTGGCAGAGGACATTGTATCATATCTTCTGGACTAAATATAAATTCAAAAACACCTGTATGAGCCACATTGCGATAGACTTTTACAGTCACAGCAGGAAAATAACTAGCAAAAATTCCATTCGGTAATAAATTTGCTTTAACTCCTGATTTAATTGTTTCATTATCCGAAGTTGAAAACAATGGACCTAAAGCTTTACCGTTTAACCAATATTGAATATTCGTATTGTTACCATCGATTTCGATACCACAGCCACATACGTCCTCTTCATCCCAGTCATTTTCATGAAAAAACATACTATGTCGATTACGATCATAAACTCCTCTTGCTCCATCAAAACCCCATGAAAACCTATCATCACCAACACCATAGCTTCCATTTTGCACTGGATTAAATCCATTTGTTGCCCAGCCAATTTGTGCTGCCCCACCTAGTGGAAGTTTAACACAAAAATACCATTTCCCTTCATGCAACTCTATGCCATCGAGAATAAAAGTTCGATATCGAATATTTCCAGTTTCATCGCTTATGTTAATTCGTCCTTTGAATTTATGCTTGATACCACATTCTTCTAATGCCGGTAGATTATCATTGGCAGGCACAGAAATAATGTTAATTTCATTATTTCCCAATCGACCTTTTTTGTAGGATTTTATCTCACTTTTAGATGCAATCGGTTTCCAGTCCTCATCTATCGAACTTGTTTCAGATAGATATTGTAGAATAGTAGGATCGCGAACAATGTTCATTTGATTCCATCTATTTTCATTATGAATTATGTCAAGTTTGTTTTCGATGATTTCATTTTTTCTTGCGCATCTATCTAAACTTAGATAATACTGTTCTAGATGTAATCTATTAAACAATCGTAAATCATTTGGTATGATACTACGAACTGAATCAAGATGGTCCATCGAAGTCGATAGTTTAGCAATAATTGATGCATAAGGTTTTTGCATGAAAATTTCAATAACTTGTTTATAACTCAGTACAGCATAGAATGCTGTTACGACACGACATTTTATATCTAATAACATCAATGAATCACTGGTTGATGTATCGATTTGTGCAAGAAATCCTAATGTATCAAGAATAGTATGAACGGCATTATCGACTGGTAAAAGTGAGAGATTTGTTGGTAGAACATCAGCAATAATACGTATTTTATTTGATGAAACCCATTCAGTTTGATTCGTGACTGCATATTGTACAAGATAAGGTTTAACATCGGATGAATCCGATTCAAGAGCGTCCATATTGATCTCAATTATAATTCCAGATTGTAATTCATCCATATGTATATCAGTTGAATAGATTTCTACAGTTGATCCCAAACAATACGGTGGAACATAACCGCCTAAGATACATATGGATCCAAGAAAGAAATTCATTTGTTGTAATTCAACCGTTTCTAATGATCTGAAATTGAAATTCTTACACGATTTTATTGCATCGACAAGCCATTGAGTTGCGAACTTTTTCCATGACGAATTATATGACATAATCGTACGATAGATATATATAAATTCAATGATAATATCAAGATCTATTTTCTCGGTTTCTAATAAATTAAAATTTTGACCAATAGAAAACAAAATTTTCTTCAATAGATTTTCAACAAAAGATCTATTTGTATTCTCTGGTAAGAACATCAATAGATCACGTAGAATTTTCAATGTGAGTAGACGAATACTAAGCGATTGACTTGTATGATATAAACTGAATAGTTGTTCAATAAAATCCATTGTCGCATAATTCAATCGAATATGATCATATACATGAACACAACGAAGTAGAAGCATTAAATATTGATGGATACAAACGTCAACATCGAATTTTGACGATGCAACAAAAGAACGAAGGGAAACATTTTTAAACGATAGATCTCCGCATTTTGTTTCGGATGTTGATTTATTTTGTTCTAATCGTTTGAGTTGAGTTAAAATTAATTTATTAAAAATTAAATTACATTGTTGTTGTAAGATATGATGAAATTTCCGAGTGCCGATATGTATATTTCGTAATTCTTCCAACTCGATATTTTCGCATAATTTTAATACAACTAGACGAAACCAATTGAATGCGATGAGTTTCACATTCGTTGAATCGATACTTGCCGTATCTATTTCGGCAAAGCTAATAAATGGATCAAATAGCTCTTGAATAAATTGAAAATTATTCAAAAGACACAAATCCATTGAATTGTAGTTTAGATTTATCAGATTAAACACACGTACCACGAGCGATGTTTTCATGCTAGATTCCGTGGAAAATGAAAATATTCTTTTAACAATTTTATAATACAGATGGCCAATATCTTCTTTTAATTGATTGTTTGATGCTTGAATATTTTCAAGATAATGCCAATCTAAATTATTATCTTTTAAATTCATAAACAAAATGTTCACAATTCGATCATTATCCTGGCTAGTAATAATTACTTGTTCAATAAATCGATAAGTAATCAATCTCGTCATAGCTCGTTGATATTGTCGCGAGAGACATTTAACAATTTCATCGGATTCAATTTTCAATTTTGCGTTTCCTCTAGATGTCACTTTGTCATTCCCATACAGACAAGATACAATGGCTCGATGCATAACACTTTCGCTATCTTTCTTTTCTTTAACGACGGTTCGTTTTTTTTCCAACATCAAATGCTTTAATCGTATACAAGCATTTAATGTATTACGAAGTAGTCGAATAATATATTTTGCTTTTGTCCGATGCGATTGTTGTCGTTGCAATTGAAATGGTTTCGTAGTAACATTTAGTAATGAGAAATTTTCTTTAATCTTTGGAATGAAAGAACTCTCCCTGACTGATAAGAGTAATAATAGTGCGTCCTTCTTAATTTTCTTACAAACTTCATCACAATCACCACCTCGAGCTTTTGTCATTGCAAAAATTGTTCGTACTTGATTGGCATATTCATAGAGTAAGAGAAGTTTAGCATGCGGTTTTTGTTCAATCGGTCGAGTTAACTCATCTTGAGCAAGCTCAATACGACGATAATGTTTAATATAAACAGCGAATACTGCAGCGCATGCTTCATCAGCAACGGCTTCAACCGATTGTAATAGGTTTTGTTTATTTTGAATGAATAATTTCATTTTTGATATTAATTGTGCTCCTTGATCATTATTGCTGTAAATTGAAATTAAAAAATCATTGTCTAATATCGATTGTTGTCGTCGCAATGACATGAAATATCGACTGTAAATAGTTAAGTCAGATTTGAATAAATTCAGTAGATATGGGTTTACATCTGCTGTTAGAGTTTCATATCCACCAGAAAATAATGGTAATTTCAATGTTGTATTATATTTTTTCTCTAATGGACTTTGTGGTGGACCGATCATTAAACGATAGCTCATCCTTCCTAATAGCCACGAAATAAAATAAGTTGTCTTATCGTCTAGATCGATTTTTTTCCGTGTTAAGTATTCGGCAAATAAAGGCATGATAGTCGCAAAAATGGGTTGTATGATAGCAAAGTTAAATTTTGATTCAGTCAGAACGCATAGACCAAGAAGAAGTGGCTCGAATAAAACACTTCGAATTTCTTGTTGAAGACAAACTTTGATTACATGTTGCGTATATTTTATGCCAAGCGTTGATAGAGCCGATGATTCAAGTTCATCAGATATATCGATTGGTTGATTATTTAAGTGAACTAAAAGTAATTCTTGAAACATAATTATAATTTCGCGTAAGCGATGAACTTTTTCAGTGTCTATGGAAGTCGATTTTAAGATAATATCAAGGAATAAATGTAAAACTGCGTATGCTAATGTACTTTCTTGTTTATTGCAAAGCGATTCAATCCATTTGTTTATGAATACTTGTTGATTTAGTTTATTTAATAACTGATCGATTAATATTGGATGTTTGTTTTCAATGATATGCGTATGAATGAATGTTAACATTTTATCAAACGATGATGCTTGTTTTTCAATCAAATAGGTTAATGCTCGTGAAGCTTCTTTTTGTCTCTCTTCTAATCTATCATCAAAAGCTAATTTAGACAACAGTGCGAACCATTTTTCAATATCGCGTTCGTTTAAAAACTCATAAAAATTATCGAAGTTTGCAGCCACTAAAAATTGTAAATGTGTTGTGAATAATCTTAAACAAACATTCAAAATATATCCAAAATTCGCATAGGATGATACTGTTGTTAATTGTTCGATTATTTCATAAAGATATTTAAATGTTTCTGATTCTAATTCAAATGAAAATGATCCATTCATCGAGCCACGTTCAAATTGTGATTTTGCATGAAGTTGATTATGTAAATCAATGTGAACGAGTAATATTGAACATATGAATTGACCAGTGAATTTCTTTTCGCTTAATTTAATCAATTGTGCATTGGGAAATGCTTCAATCGACTTGAGATATTCCTCAGCAGCCAAAAGCCTCTGTTCCATATCCAAGGTTTTCTCAATTGGCACTACTGCTCCTAGGAAAAAAAAAGTCATGTCTATTATTCTATGGGGCGGGCCAATCTGTAAATATCGGACTAATGAATATGCCGTCAAGTTTGAGAAAAAGCAATATTTTCATGTTGTCGTTTTCCTATCTAAGCAAGATGATTATCTGTTATTCTTACCGGTTCTGTTTTGATCTTGTGTTGTCGCAGATGCTGTTTGCTTTTCTTTTTCGAATCGATCGATCGTCATTGTAAGATGTTTGTTTAATTTAATAAGTAATTTTCTTATATCAAAAATATCATTCGTGTTGAAAATTAATTTTCTAATTAATGGTAGAATATCTTTGAATGATGCTTTCACAGTAGAAAAATTAAATAAAATTTTAATTGATTGATTTGCTGCAATCGGATCGATATCAGTTTGCATTGATAATTGCTGCATATGATTAATTAACGGTTTTAAAGATTTAAATAAATTATGCGATCTTTTGTAGACATCAGATGAAATATAGTTCAATGGAATTTGTTCAACGAGTTGAATTGTCAAGGAAAGCATTTTATGAACGATCGTAAAATCAGATTTTTGCACTGATTCGAGTAACACCAGTAACATATTTATGAAAGATTGAACAGCAAAAAACGATAGTTCTTTTGCTTGTTGTTCATCGGATACCTTTTCGGAATCGTTCAATATTTCAGAAAATATAGAAGTAGTTTCATTTTCGGCGTCGTTTAATTTTTCAACATAGGAATTCTTCAATTGTTCCTGTTTAGTAATAGTCGATTGAATAGAACTTCGCAGAGTAGTATTCGTTGTTTCAATATAATCGAACATTTTTTTAATTATTTCTGCAATTCCCGTGTTGAATTCATTGACTCCAGATAAATTCGAGAACACAGATATATCATTTCGAATATGATTGATCGATGTTTCTTTGGTAATCGATAGTTCATTTGAACTTTTCTGGTTATGAAACGAATGGGAATTTTTATTGATTTCGTTAATGATGTTGAACGGTAAAAATAAATGAATATCTTCGGTTTCATTTGTGGATGATACCTCATCCGAATGTTGACTGTTCGTCGCAAATAAATCAGGTATTTTAAAATCAGTTAAAGATACCTGCTGACCCATATCTAACTGATTAAATGTTGATCATTTATTTTGTAGTGTTGTTCCCAATAATTCTAAAATTACACATCGTCTTATACAATGATGATCGAATAGCAATATTCTATTTTTGATTTATGTCTTCTCTTCCGTTTTATAGACAGCTGGATAGCGTCGAAAATATGGCATCTTAATGCAATGTTAATGTTGAAATGGTGAAATATTTCAAATATAAGTATAATATGATGATAAAACTTTCAAAGTTCGCTATGTGTTCAGTGTACTATTTTAATATTCATAGAAGAAGTTGATGAAGCTATATAATCAATCTTCTCTCTGATCAAATATACAATCGTCACAACAAAAATCTCGTTCATTTAAGTATCCTCTGTTCAGTAATACGACATCCTGAGAAAAAACTTGACTTTCATGACTTCAAAACGGCCTAGAAACGTAAATTAACCGGTCTCCGTCTCTCTCTCTCTCTCTCTCTCT
>OENM01001298.1:0-32179 GCA_900239745.1 Rotaria magnacalcarata | reverse complement strand
GAGATCAGAGTTGAAATAAAAAGTCTACCATATGAAAATCGGACTCCAGATCGACCTATTTTCTCCACCAGGAAACCTCCGATAGAAAAACTGATTACGGATTTCGACTCAGGGACTCTAATAAGCTACCGGAAACTTTGATCAGAATTTTGATCAGGGTTGAAATGAAGAGTTCGCCTTGTGAAATTTGGACAGCAGATCGGCGGATTTTCTCAGCCATGGAAACCCGGAGAGAAAAACAGATTACGGATTTCGACTCTGGAACCTCGATAAGCTATAGAAAGTTTAACATAGATAATAAACCGGTGAAAAGTTTAATTGGAAAACTAAGAAACCTTGAGATGGTCGGCGAAATGAGCGCTGGTTCGGTGGGTATTTTACTAAACCTTAAAGCACACTACAATGTAAAAAAAGGGTTCATGATAGTGCAGCGGTTACATACCCTTTTTTCCGTTTTTGAAAAATCTCATGAGCCCTTTTTTAAAACTCATAAACCTAAAAACCTTTTATTATCTTCGTCATGTACGAAAAAATGGGTTTATGATACGTTGCACTTTCATAAACCCTTTTTTTTGTTAAATACCCTATCAAAAACGTTTTTTTTTACAGTGTAGAAAGTGTGAAAAAGTTGCTTAGAAATTATACGAAAATTTTGGATCGCGAACAAAAATATCAGTCGATTTGTGGAAAAGATTCCAAACCTCGAGAGTGTCTACGAAAGTTTCACTGGTTTGGTACAAAAAATACGAAACTTTAACATGGATAATAAAGTGGGAATCGTTCAGCTCTAAAAGTACGAAACCCTCAAATGTTCTACAACACCAGCAATTGTTTTTCAGAGAATATTCCAAACCTTCTGACAGCTTATCGAACCAGCAATGGTTCCGTGGACATATTACGAAACCTTAAAGTCAACCAGAAAATGTCGATAAGTTCCGCATATATAATACGAAACTTTCGGATCATCGGCGAAAGCAGCAATGGTTCCGTGGACATATTGAGAAACCTTAAATCCGACTAGCAAGTGTCGAAAAGTTCCGCACAAATAATGCGAAACCTTTGGCTCGTCCACGACACCAACAGTGGTTCCGTGGGTATATAACGAAACCTTCTGTCATTTCACAAAACTATCAAATGATTTGTACATGACGTACGAAACCGCAAACCACTTTACAGAACCTTCGAAGAGTTCAGACGCAAAATTGCGAAACCTGATGAAATCTACTGAACTGAAAATAGTTCTGAAAGGAGACCACGGAAATTTTTTCACTCTACGGAACTTAAAATCGTTCGGTGGAGAAATGCGGAACTATTAAGGTTCGGTAGAGAACCGATTTTTTTTAGAGTGTGCTTGTTGGTAAAAATTAGGAATGTCGAAATCACTTGATGTAGGTATTGGTGGATTTTTATTTCAACGAACACGATTTAAAACAGACTCTATAAAGAATAGTGACAAATTTTTAATTTAACAAGATAAACAACTTACTTGCATCAACGGGGAGTGGTGCAAGGATAGGAGAAGCTGACGAAAGATTAGAACGAGCTAATTCTTTTTCATAAACTTTAGGTACAGAAGTTGTTTCACTTTCCACTCTTTCCTTTACCTTATTTTTTAAATCTCAAAGTTCAATACGTTCAGGTGCAGGTAAATGTAGATGTTTTCCATTAGCCTTGATGAAATGATCGTTTGCACCAGTATGAATATTCGCTGCACAGCTATTTGATTCACAAGCTCAGTACTTAACTTTTTGCGTCGACTTTTTTTAGTCGATAAACATATCCTGAATAAATAAGCATTAATTTACCTCGATTATTAGTGGTAAACAAGAATATTGTCGAGTTAGCCATCGCCAGCTAGTAAAATGGATTAAATGAATGATATATGTACCAGTAGACTGTAACATCACTAGCGGACGGTTATACACAAAAGAAAGAATATATTAGATTACAAGGTCGATAACAGCAGAACAAACAGTATAGCTATTGTACTATACGTACATCAGCCATGATGAGTCATCATCAAACATAGACATACCAATCTTATCGAGAAACAATTTCGCTACTATCTACATCCACGTTTTTCTGCTGGTCATAAAAGCTTCAGATTTCGCTATTGTTTATTTTTGCTTGAATTCAATTTCGTTTACATTTATTTTTGCTAAAATGTATTTTCGCTGTAATAATTTTCGCGCATTTTTTCGCTCAATCGACACCATATCCATATTTATTGTAACGACTCTAGACCGTCTTTGATATCAGCTCAAATACTAAAGTAAATCGCGTTGCAAACTCACCTGTTCAAAATATTACTTGTACGAGTACCACTAGCTACATCGAAAAGGTTTTTGGATGCAAAAACAAGTCATTGCAAGAGTTCAAAACGTAAATTCCATTTTTTTCTCTTTTTTCCAGACAAGGAAAATATATAAAACGTTCAAAAAGCAAGAAAGCATAAAGAAGTTGTTTTCCAACGACAGCAAGATGAACTATTGAGTGTGGGTGTGAATGCATCATAAATGAAATTCGTTCCCAGGCTCCATTGGGTTTCTCTGTTTGAGAGAAACTAGTACACCTCATTACGATGATTATCCTAACCAAAAGTAATGATCTTGTCCAGTATTCGTCATAATGCAGTTGGTGCCATTGAATCGTATGTTTTGTTGTTCTAACCATTCTACAGTAATCGATGGAACCTTTTTTCGTTGGATATACATATGTAGACTGATCAAGTGACACATCTTACGTAAGATAAACTCAATCGTCTTGTTGTGTGAATGAACGCCTAACGATAAATGCTGACATTGTGAAGAAAAAATTGGCAAGATTCTTTCAAGCTCATTTATATCAAAGCATTGTGATGGATTTCGGTTTGAACTAATAGTTAACAGACGAATCTTTCGTGTAAGATGATTAAAGATACATATGTCAGTCCAATTATCTGTCAGCAGCTTTAGAGTACTCTTTTTTTGCAGTTAATGAACATAGATTTGATGCATTATTCCATATAATATTAAAATCGTTCAAGGATAATGCTGCACCATCGCCAATAGTGATGTGTCGCAGTTTAGTCAAGATATGAGTTCAAGCTAATACATCGAAAGAAGTATTGATTATCAAATTGATGATAACAGCTCGATCAAACATAGGATCAGGCACTGAGTAACTTTTGAAGAGCAACGTTTTCACATTTCTACATGTGCTGATACTACGATCATCAACATATTTTCTCGACCAATCTAAATTTTTCGATTTCAAAGAAGTTTTAGAAACTGTAAATATTTCAAAATCGAATGGTATCGTGTAGAGAATGACATGTCTCATGTTTGTATTATATGTACCATATTCAACATCATGAAGAGATGTTTTGTAGTGGCCAGATATATCACAACGTACAATCCAATTCTTTCCAATCTATAGAATGGCGTCAAGAAAGATGCTACGATTTCTTTAAGTTGATTCAAGTGGTGATCGTGACATATGCATTGAAAATAGAACTTAAAGTTTTCCAAGGATGGAACCGATGCAGAAATAATTTTTGCCCATCTTTCACCACGAGGAAAGGGTCCTTTTGGTTGCTGCTGATATAATTCAAAATCAATTAATTAAGATAGATCTGTCAGTGACTGTTGAATGAATAAACAGTCGCGACTATCTTCATAAATGATTCTCAGATATTTTAATGTCCGTGGCCATACTAATAGTTTAGTTTTCGTACAACAACCTGCGATTGTGTATTCGATTATTTCAAGTCCAACAAAATTCTACACAAATAGAAATGAATCTTTTTTTGTAGTTGAATCAGCTTCACCTATTTTCTTACTTTAAGTCAACTTGTATTGGGACATGAAGTAAAAGTGAGTTTTTTCAAATGAGGAAGTTCGAATTCTGGAATATTTTCTCCGCATAAGGATTCAATCTCAAGTGATACCAAGTTCGAAAGCGATGAAAGTTGAGCAAATAGTGGATGCGGATGGTTGTGTATTATATTTACGATAGAGAAGGATCGTAGTTGAGAGAATTCGCCAGTAAGAGCATGATTTTCAAAGAAATAGGCCATTTGTCCTGGTGTATGCTCGGCATCGGAGAGCTTTAATGAATCCCACCGATTGGTGTTCTGATATTGAAAAATAGTATCAAAGTCAAGGGGGCAAAAGCTCATTCGGAGCCATTCGAATGGCTGCGATTGGCCGCGAATGGCTGGGAATGGCTGGGAATGGCTGCGATTGACTGCGATTGGCAGCGATTGGCTTGGAATGACTGGGAATGCCCGAATGAGCTTTTTCCCCCTTGCATTAGTTTCACTAGACTAATTGCGAATTTTATTGTTAAAATAAATTATTGTCGTCATATTGAGAGATGAATGTTTGAAATGAGTCAGAAAAAAGTCGTTCTCCCTATTTCTAAGTATTAAAAACTATTTACAATCAAAGACAATCTAGGCAATTAGCTCCCCTGCCCCAATTGGATACATCTCTATACGAACATTTTCTACAGGTGATACAATTTGTTCCAGAAATTTTTATGCTTGAGTTTTTGTGAAGTAAGATCTAAATTTCTTAAAAAAAACAATTGTTTTTCAAAAAATAATGTTATGGCAGGATATATCTGTTGTATTTAAGCTGGTGTTAGTGTTTGAAGAAAGGGGATTATTATTTTCTGTGATAATGAAAAAAAAAGAAGATTGTAACAGAACTTAATACAATTTCAAAATATGACACGATCCTTGAATTATTTATAGCTATTGTTATATTCGTTTAAACTTATATAATCATTTTGTAGTTCATTTCTAGTCTATGAAAAATATTAATTTCTTTATTGGATAGAATAGAAAATTGTACTTAGTTATTTTCGCCTGGTATTGATCGATTAGAATTGTCAAACACGTTCAAAAAGAGAAACGAAATATGGGCACTATTTCAATTCGTCGCCGATCAATTCGTCGCTATAGCGACGAACAATCCGATAGTCGGATCCTGTCGGATCCTAGCGGAAAAGTATCGAATTTTATTCGATCCGATGGGAATTCGTCGGAAATTGGCGGAATCCTTGGTATTGGATTCCGACGACTTCCGACGCATTCCCATCGGATACGATGGGGTGAGTTCGACCTGGGATATATTATATACATTTGTAAGTAAGAAAGGGAGAGATAGTCTAAGAAACATAACACTAATTGAATTAACTAATTTAACATAACTTGTTACTGAGTTTATCACTAATCAAGAATCACTTGAATAAAAGTTGAGGAGACTTCGATCACTGGAAATCATGATGATAAATCGAAAGTCTTAAAGTTCTCTCCTATAGTGGATCTTCACCTGCATATGGCATTGAGTTTTCACTTAATTTAGATCGAGATGTTCACGTGCTAATTTTTTTAAAATTAATGATAGGTTTCGATAACAATAAAATTTAGAGCGATTTTTCTCATTCATGATGTGGTTTTTCGACAATTTTTTCAGCAAAAGCCTTTCGATTAATGTATAATATTTAAGGAGTTAGGACATCTCTTAATCAATTTTATTTTTTTATGGTAATCAGAACTCTAAAGAGCCATTTCACGATTTTAAAAAAGCATGATAATTTCATGCTATACCAAATCCTTTAGAAGAAATTGTCTTTTTTTGTTAGCCTGAACTCTTTGTGCGAGTGATTCTTGATTAATGACAAACTCAGTAACAAGTTATGTTAAATCACTTAATCCAATTAGTGTTATGCTTCTTAGACTATCTCTCCCTCTCTTACTTACAAATGTATATAATGGCGACGAATTGATCGGTCACCAAAATATGTGAATAGTGTCTTACTAGTCGATAGAAAGTTGTTGAACGAAAGGAGCCCACCTTTTGAATCAAATAGATTCTGAAAGTCTTCTTTGCTCAGTCCCTGACCACGATAAACAGTAAGCACTTTCTGAAAATCCACCAACTGTTCCTGGTGCAATTGCTCCAGTTGAATATGTAAATGTCGAATAAAAAACCTAATTTTGTCATCACCTCCATATCGAGCATTTGCAAGGCACGATTAAGCATACCATACAGAAACATTGGTTTCGTATACCACCAGACTCGTATTTTTCGGTCGTACTCACTCTTTAATGCATTTATTTCTGTTTCAGGAATATTTTCTTGTTGTCGGCAAAATTTTACTAAAGTGTTCATCAATTTAGCGTCATCGTCATCAATTTCCAATATAATATCCTTGAAAATTACCGAGTACATGTAAGTTGGTGGTAATTGATCAAGATTCTGCTCGTTGGATACTGTATCTGACGTGCATCGCTTCAGAACGAAACTCATCGGGATCGAATCATGATCGCATGCTCGTGTAGCCTTTGTTAGTCGTTTACATATGGACTCTATTTGACGATATTTGTAAAGGCCATATAAATGTTCCTTCATAGATTGCATTCATATATTTATTTTCTGAATCAAATTTATTTTCAATCTCGTTCCATTGCAAGTCTCGATCTTTTCTTGATGACAAAACACTAATCTGAAGAAGCGTTTAGGCCATTCTGTCAATTACTAAAATGACCTGAAAGTAATCATTCAAAAGTACCATTAAATTGATATCCTATTTCAAAATGAAGTCATTGTCTTCGTCAAGAATGTCAGTAGACTTTGATGAATCTCTCAAATGATACCAATGGAATTCCAAACGCTTCCAGAGACAGCTCTTCATTGATCTATTTAAAATTTTACATTATTTTATTGTATTACTTAATCGACAATCAATGATGCAATCAATAGTGACTATGATGTATATTTGTATAAGTATTGCCTGGTATTATTAATTTCTACTTGTTAATATGTATTCGATAAATCAAAATTAAACATTTATGAACATTTTATTTCAAACTTATTTTATCGAGAGCAAGTCTTCGACGAAGGATGAAATAGGCGTTGCTAGAAAATTTATCATGCAACTTGTATTTCTACATGATTTTTATACAAAATATGGAAATTTAAGAAATTAGAGTCTTTTATATATCAAGGTTGAGATCAAGAATCGTCATAAGAAAATATAGTTGATTTCGCCATTGGAAATAATGCTAGAAGAACTCGAAATATGTTCCATCCCGAATACCACGATCTTCCAAAGGAGTGTATTTTGGAATTATGTTATGTCACATATGAAAAATTCTAATACTAGTCCAAGGCTGATTATTTATGCATTTAAGTTTCGAACAAATTAGCTGTTAGGACTGGCACCATCGCAGAGGAAACTTTAAATACCTTCTTGATTTATCAAAATTGAAGTTCAACCCAGGTCGATCAAAACGAACCACCGTAAATCGGCGTAACAGTACCGTAAACGGTCGTTTTGGATCGTATTCCGTCGTAAAACGACCGTTTTAAGCCGTATTAAGGCGTTTTAACAGGGGCAGTATTACGGCCATACACGGGCACCGTATATCAGCCGTAAAATCTCGTAAAGCCGGCGTAATATTATCGTATTCTATAGAACATACGACCGTATTACTGCCCCTGTTATACGGAGAAAATACGGCACGTAAAACGGGCCGTATTTGTATCGTATACGACCGTTTACTGATCGTTTTCTTCGACCGGGGAAACATTCAATTGAGGTCTGAGAAATTTTCTGTTATATACGCGAATGCCCTTTATGAATGGCATCGTGTGCGATGAACGCCTTTCACTTTTGACCATTCACTCGCCCATACTTCGTGTCGATCCTTGCTTACACAGAAAACGAAGATCGTATCAAGCTGAGCCATATTGTGTATGAGTGGCACCATCTTTTTCCAAGCGACCCAGATGTAATTAAAAATATTTTTTGGCCATCGATACGTTTTAGGTATTCCATACATTGATCGACGTCAATAAATACATCTAATGTTACGACAATTTTTCGAAGCTCTATGAGAAACTTTCGAAAGTGTTCTTTTTTCTCGTCAATATTGGTACCAAGCCATACTACAAGGTAGTTTTGCACGATTCTACTTCCTTGTGCTTGGAAAGCTTTTGAGTAAGTTACAGTCGGAGCGGTAGTAGGTTTTTCTGTGTGTGTTTTTTGTTATTTCTGATGTTTTTTCAGTGCTATGTCCTGAGTGGTTGACACTGCAGTGTGCATTTGATTTCTTCTTGTGACTGTGTTCAGTATGGCTATCACTGTTTACTGCGTCTGCTTTCTTGTGGGTACTGTATTCGATGGAGTTAGTACCGCTCGCTGTCTTTGCTTTTTTTCTCGGTGCTGTGTCCGGAATAATTAACTTTGCTGACTGCATGTGATTTTTTGGCATCCATATGGCACGGATTTACGAACTTTTACTATAGTAAGAAAAAATGAATTAATGTAGTGAATAACTAAAAAGAGTTCTTTTAGGTGCGGCTGCATTATCAGCGATGAGAACAATTAGGTTCATAATCTGTTCAACTCGCCATCCAAAATATCTAACTCTCTATTTCATACAAAGATCTGTGTACGGAACTTTAGCACAGAAACCTACGAGGCTTTTTATATTTTATTTATCTCTCTCGTGCGATAATCATTTCAGAAAAAGAATTATTTTCTAATTGATAACTCATGGAGTTCTCCACTATCTACTCAAGTTTAGTTTAATATAAAACACTTCAATTTTGTTCGAGACTACCCAGGTCGAGCATTACGACGACCTGATACGATCGTAAACGGCCGTAAACGACCATAAATGGCAACGTATACTACCGTTTTGTAACGTTTCCGACCGTAAAGCGCCGTAATTTGACGTTTTGACATGCACCGTATTACGGCCGTCATTTGCCCTGCCGTAAACGGTTACTAACGGCCGTAATGTGGTCGGATATTTCAGTATCCGATCGTTTATGGCACGATGCAAAACGACCGTAATACGGTGCATACCAAACGGTCGTAAATTATGGCTAAACGGCCGTGTACGACACAAGTTGATCGACCTGGGTAACTTTAGTACCAATCGTATCCGCGGAATTCAAGACGTCAATAGAAAAAGCATTACAAAGTTCAAACTATAGTTATCGTTGTTATCAAATGATTGATACATTAGCCATTCTTAATTTTAACGCAGATGATACAATATAGTGCGATACTTCTAATATCTTAATCATAAGATTAATTGATAGTTTTCATCCTTTCGAATCGAAGTTTCTTTTGAATAGATTCAACATTTTATTCTATCTATCTCTTAAATCAAATGAATGTCTTTATTGACAACTAATATCTTCAGATTAAAAGTCAATCCCTATGATTTTTCTATATTACCTATAAACAATTTAAATAAAATAAAATGTACTTACAAAGTGAATTGTGTTGGAGAGTATGAATTATTTTTTTCTGGTATGCTTCCAATGGCTTGCTCACCATAGTTATCGTTGACGTTATTACTTGGTTTTTTCCACTTTCGTTCGCTTGAATCAATGAACCATGTCATTTTCAATAGGCAAGCAGTATTTTTTTTATATGCGCTCATCGCCGTGTATTCTTTCTCTTTCAATCCTCTTCTTTTTTCTCTTTTTTATGTTGCCACGATCAAAAAGAAAAAGCACCTTGATATATGCGTAAACACATCAATCCCAAATAAATCTTGAAGGTTCTTTTTTAATGAGAAAAAGAAACCGTGATTGCTTGATCTGGACGGTGTGGATCTTCATGTTCTATTCCATGAATAACACCCGTACGCCCCCACACCCTTTATCGATGATTGCACTCGTCAATTTTATTTTATTCGATCATTGCCTGTACTAAGTTAGAGAGTAAAATAATAATAAAGTCAACTGGGAACAGCATATGCAATATCAATCGAAAACAATGGTAGACAATTGGATTTTTATTCGCTGATAATGATCCTAAAGGTTCCTTTTTCAATTACACATTTTCCCGGTCGAGTATAATTGAATTTATATATCATTGCATTTGAACAGTTTCGATGAGCTAAATATTTATAGCTGAAAATACTTCAGCTTGTATCGGCTTTCTCTGAAATAGAATTCCCACCCAAACCCTAGATCTTACGTCCTGACACTCGATCGGTGAATAAATTTTGAGAATACAATATGAAATCAAATCATTGTATTGACAAATAAAGTAATTATTTATTTACAGTTTACCACTCGATTGTGTCTATTCTAGTACCAAACGAATAAAAAATACATGCTAACCGTACATTAAAAAGAAAATAATCTAATTTGCTTTTGTTCCGCGACCAATATAATCTAACATAGCTGTACGTAAAAAATGCAGTCGTCTCTCTTCATCATGTCTCAGTCGACTAACTTCTTGTTCTCGTTGATTTAATTTTGTTTGTATATCGGCTAAACGCGTTTCAAGTTCACGTATTGTATTTCGATCATTAAAACGTTGATCTATGGATGAAAAATAAAATATTTCTAATAGAGTTAAAGTGTAATTACCTTTCAAATCATTTTCTAATTGCTTTATACGATCTTTTAGTTCTGTATTCGTGTCAATATCTTTTTGAATCAAACGTAATCTTTTTTCAAAATCAGTTTTAAGTTTTTCGCGACTTTCAAGGATTTCTGTATCTTTACTAAGATTAGACTATGAAAAGAATAATTAATGATAGAAATAATTAATTTCACCACGAATAAAATTTACCGTTTGAACTGATTCTATTTGTCGCTTCAACGTTTCAATTTCAACTAATTGAAAATTAATTTTTTGTTGAAACTCTCGATTACATAACAGCTGTTGACCATATCGAGACTATAAACAGAAGAATATTCAACTATCGAATAATTATATGTTTACTTCGAGATCTTCTCTTGTTGTTGTCAATGAACTTATACGATCTTGAAGTTCATGTTGTTTTTTTTCTTCTTCATTTTTTAAGCGTAATTTCTCTTGTTGGAAGTTTTCTTCATAATTTAACTTTTGTGTTGATATCGTTGATTTTAAAGAATTTACTTCCTTTTTTAATACCAAAAAAGATAATGCATTGAAGTTATCAATAGAAAATATTCTTACTCGTTCTAATGCTGTTCGAAAATTTTCAAGTTTTGTTACTTGTTCTTTTAGACTTTGTTCTCTTGTTTCATAGGATTCTTTTAAACGTTGACTTTCTCGTGTACTCATGAGTTCATGATCTTTTAAATCTTCTTTATGCTTCAATTTTAGACGTTGATTTTCATCATCTAACGATGCAATTTTCAAATGATGATCACGATCATTGACTGTTATCTATGAGATAGATGATAGTTTGAGAAATAATTGAAATAGTTAATAAAGAACGTACAGCCTCTCGAAGTTCATGAACTGTTGTTTGCAATGTTTCATTTTTTCGTTCAAGATCATGAACTTTTTCGCTTAGACGCCGTTGTGTTTCTAAACTTTCATTCAAATCTCGTTGAAGTTTCTCTTGAATATTGAATAATCCCTAATGAAGAAAAAGAATATTACTTTTTACTCAAATTTGATTGTTTACATCTTTTTCTTGTTGGTAGTCTCGACGAGTTTGATGTAACAATTGATCTTTTTCAATTTTCAACTTTTTGATATCATGCTGTGCATCATTGTATTGTTGTGTTGCAACCGTTATATCTGCTTCGAGTAGCGCATTTTTTGCTGATACAGCATTAAATGCTAATTTGCGATCATTTAATGTATCTTGTAATTTTTTAACTTTGTCCGCTAAAGATCTATTAAGAAAAACAAGAAAACACATTATTTTTTTGAATAGAAAACAAATTTCTCTGGATGTATTTACCTATTTGCTTTGAGCATGGCTTGTTCTTGTATTGATACACGTTGAAGTACGCTTGTGATTTGTCGATCTTTTTCTGTATGCACATTTTGTAGTTGTCTTGCAATGACAGCCATATTTTTCGAATGTCCAAAATGTACTTGACGCTTTTCAGTATTTTTTGCTAGTGCATTATCTAAATTTTAGAATACGAAGTCAAATGAATTTTTGGTTCGAAGAAGTAAAACAAACAATCATTACTTACTGACATTTTGCATGATATCATCGGGTACATTATTACCAGTTAATTGTATTTCATTCAGAGTTGAATTTGATTGACATACAGCTAATAAAGCTCGTCCACCAACTGGTCCAATATTATTCCAACGAAGATCTAATATTCGTAATGTCACATTTCGTTTTAATACCGCTGCTAATTCAGATCCACCAACATGACTAATATCATTGTTGCGTAAATCGAGTTCAATTAAACTTTTATTCATACTAAGCGCATCGCAAAAACTACTAAAAGCTGGAGAATCCATTGCACCGATTTGATTCCATTCAAGTCGTAAACTATAAAAATATAACGAAGAATTATATTACAAAAGGCATCATTTAGAGAATAGATCTAACAATCTGAAAAAATGATAAATAGTCATTCGTTTTTATTTGATTCTTTGACAATGGCTCGTGTCGGAGGTTCAGAACATAGATTATGATTTAGTATTCAACTAAACATTTTGCATGATACACTCAACTCGACCCGATATCAAAGGTTTGTATTCATCATAGCTCTACTCACTTTTGTAGCGTTTGATTTCTTCGTAGAACTTGTGCTAATGCTTCTGTACCAGCACCATGAATACGATTTCCCTGTTGGAATTAAAAAAGAACATTTTTTTTAATTAAAAGATATTATCTCTGACAATGTACCTTTAATTCTAATGTTTTACATGTTGTATTCGCCACTAGTCCATGAAGGAAAGCTTGCAAAGCTTGTTTAAAAGAACACTCCATAAAAGTAATGTATGATTTCGAAAATTTGTTTACCTTCATTTGATAGATTACAATCATTAAGATGGATACTGGTAAATAAAAAGTCACGTGAAAAAATTTTTCCTAATACTGTATACTGTGCTTCTGGAATGCTTAATGAAGATAGATTAAATGTTTTTGTTTGATGATCGCCGTGTAATGCCCTTATAGAAGAAAAAGAAATAATTTAATATTTTTTTTAAAAGTCTAACTGTTTTTCTCTTTACTTCTCAATTTCTCCTACAACTGTTTCGTTGGGTTCAACATGATAAGTTGTACAACACTCATGATAAAGTGTGATTAATTGATCCATTTCTTAATCTGTAAAATAAAATCGAGAAGTTCTTATACCAGACTCTTAATCTACCATTAGCATATTCATTTTTCTCGCCGTAACATTGCAACCGTTATTCGTTTTCATCCAATAGATGTCTCTCAAAAACTAAATATGCGCACTATTCGAAAAACTATAGTATATACGCGATTCATTTTTCGAATTTTCTTCTTAACATAATCATGCCATCCTTATTCAACGACTTACCAATTGAAATAATCCGACTTATATTCGACTATTTTACACCAGCCGATATTGTAAGAAAATTATTTTGTTGATTTTAAAGTAGAAAATTAACTTTCTAATCCATACATTTTAGGTTTATACGTTTGCATCTATTAATTCTAAAATGGAAGCAATTGCCTCGAAACATATCATTGATAATTCAAATAGTTTGATATTAAATTTTTTTCGGACTAAATAAACTTATTTGTTGTGTTCTGTGTTGATAATTATATGAAATAAATAAAAAACAGCGAAAATTTGATTTATTTTTCTTTTCCTAGATTATGTTTTTAAACATCGACTATGCTAAACGGGTTTGTATAGAATTCTTTCTTTTAATCTTCAAATGCAATTTAATTTCTTCAAAACTGAAGGCTGCTGCTCGTGAAAAAGCGTTAACGAAGGGTCAATCTTTTGATATAATAACACTTGACGACGATGATGATGACATTGATTATGAACAATTATTTGATGATCATGATATCACAAATGATGGTTCTAAATCAGAAGTAAAAAAGTCTATTAAACGCGTTCGTTTTGCTCCAATGATGATTCAAGAAAGTTCTCCAGCACCCTGTTTATCTCGTCCACCATCTCTGCGGCCAACATTTGATGTTGAATTTGATTTTGACTCACTGGCATCACCAGTTAACGAATCGAATAAAAGCGATGATAATATGAATTGGAAAAATGCTTTTCTAAGCGATTTACATGTAGCAAAAAATAATACGACAACGATAATTTCTTCGCCATCAATTACACAAGTTGATGCTAAACCAGACGAAGCGACATTGTGGGATTATATGAAAGAATCAAATCCGGAATTATTTGAAAAACTTGAAAAAACATGTGCTGATAAACAAAAACATATTGATCGATTTTCTGCACAACAATCAACATTGACGAATACAACCAATATTAAAGTTACAAGATCGAACACTGAATTGAATTCTGAAGGTATTCAAATGATGTCTATCGATTTTTGAGAATTATCTGCAGAGCAATCTTACTACATTCAAACAATACAAACATGTATCGTTCAACTTTCGAGCGAATTATTTTAGAATAACTTAGTATTGTTAAGTACTTTATTAGATGTGTGAATGAGAACATTTTTTGGCGTAGGGACAACAAGTTATAGACCTACAGGCAAATTTAATTAGATAACAGAAGTGTAGAATTTCGCCAAATTTTCTTGTAAAGTTGCAAATGTGAAAATGGAAACTACCTCATTATTCAGAACTATCTCAAATTATTCGATAATATCCGGCGGGCAGAAGTTTTATGTAGTCGAGTATTTTTTTTACGAAAATGTCTATTAGAAAAAGGTGAACATTATTTTTGAATATATTTTTAGTTCCAGTGACAAAGTCTATACCATTACCCGAACAAACAAATGTCTCCATAATTGAAATTCGACTAGAAAATTGTACTTATTTGATTTGTCTTTGTTTCTAATTATTGCTTCTTTCAATTTCTTTAGGCGAATTCAATCAAATTCATGAAGAACTTCTTCATTTCTTACTACCCTATCATAAAATTCTATGTAAAGAAAATATTTGGCCACAACAACAAAGTTTTACGTCACCTAATATATCTTTTCAATTAATAAAAGATATTTGTGAAAATAAAAAATCTTTTAATACGAATTCAAATCGTAGTGATATTCTCAAATATTTAATGTTTATTTATACCATAACATCCTTTCTTTATGTATTTGCCTATTGTTCATTACAAACAGCAATACGTCATGTTGAAAATGTAATTGTACAAAATATGAAACATGTTTGCATTGGTTTGTTTCAATAAAAATTTTCTATAGCGAAATTTCTTAGTTTTTCCTCTAAATTTAGATCAAGAATGTGGCAAACCTTTATTTGATTTATTAACAAAAACTCATCAAAATTTTGAAAATATTCTTCACCCTAAAATTTTACATATTAAACAAATTTTTATTGATTTTTTCGAAAAAAGACGACGACTTATTGGTGCTCTACGACAATTATCTGAACCAAAAGTAAAAGTTATAATCTCTTCAAACAGGGTGTGGGCAGAGTAAATTAATTCTCGTACCTACACCGTCTCTAGACGTATACTTGAATTTCCATAGAAAAAATAATGAACCTTATTGCAGCAGAGAGGAGTTGTAGCAGCTAACCCAAAGTATATTATTGGCAATAGGATATTCTCTTTCGTAGTTTCTTCTTCTTGTTCAATATGAATCAATTGAACTATTACATGATATTGAGCGTGGCCTGTCGTCAATTATTGAACTTCGTTCTTACATCTATGACAAGCCAACTAATATCAATCGAGATGAATTTAATGATCTGTAAGTTGTTCGTGTTGATATAGTTTTAGTAAATTTATTATCATAAATAAGATTAATGTATAATAATATGATTATTATTCGTACACGTCAAATATCATCCACGATAATAACTCGACCAAAACGATTAACATTAGTTATTGAATATGAATATGGAGAACAAATACCACATTGGCATCGATTTTGTCAACAACAATGTATTTCTTATCTTGCTTATAAAACTATTTTACCATCATTTATACCTCCAGGTTAATCGAAGTTTTCATTTTTATAAGATTTATTTTTAATAGAATTTTTCTTTAGAACAAGAATCAATTCATTTTATTGAGAAAATATCTTCTCCAATAGTCAAAGATGAACCATCAATTTTACCAACAATTATTTTAGCTCGACCACTGGTTGATAATTTTAAACTATTGCGAACACTTGAATGTCGGTATGAGTCGAGTTAATAAAATAATTGATTCGAGTTTATTCGAGAATTTCATTTTTCAGACATGATATATCGATTATTACGCGAGATTATCATTTACTTGGCGTTCCCATTGATCAACAACCAGATATTTTAATCGATTGGATTACTTCAATGTTAATCTTTGATTTAAACATAAAACTTGATATTAATTTAGTACGACATAAAGTAAGTTCACGGTCGCAAGACTCTTCGATTTCCTATTGGCATATCTCAAATACTTAGAAGAGTGATTCTCACGAATAACGATAAACATGTTTTTAATGAATACCATTTAACAAGATATAGTCATGTTGAAATGTTTTTGCGTGTAAACAGAAAAAAGATTCTGCGGAAAACTAAATGTCAATGTGACTGGATCTACTAAATAGAATATTATGATTATAATTCTACATCTGAACTAGTCCTCCTATTCTCATTCGTGATAAAACCTCAACTACAAATTTATCATTCTGTTCAATTATTAGATTCAATCCATGACTTTGCATTCATGTCGTATCCACATAGCTATTCTGACTAGTGGGTATGTTTGATTAAATATTTTTTTTTTATGACATAACATTTAGTTCTTCAAGATCAACGCCAGACTTTATTCTTTCAACTTATATTACACCAATCAATCAATTAGCAAAGCAAATTCAACAACATGAAGCTAATATTAATATTCAAGTATTAGTTGAACGATTGATCTGATAATTATTTCCGATTTCTATTTATTAGATTAAATCATTTAGTAGTCTTGATGAATTTGCTAATTATGTAGCTCAATTAGTACAACAAGGACCTACATTGCAATGCTTGTTGACTCCAACACCATCATGGGTAAAAATTGAAAATTAAACTTGAAAATTGTTTATCTTGAGATAAATTCTAGAATGAAAAAATGTTACTACGTCGATGTTCATCTCTCAATAGTATTAGGTTAAGATTTCTTTTGTTGGATGTGTTTTCTTTTCATTTAGTGATCTAATTTAGTGCACAATTGATTTTACAACGTTTAAGAAATGTCGATCTGTCGACAGTAAGTCTTGAAATATTAATGAACCAATGTCCAGAGGTACCTAAGACCTATTTGAAAGTAAATCATTTTCTTTAGTTTCAAAATATGCTTTTATTTTATCGTTTTATTTTTAGGAGTTCTTATCAGATATGCACAAAAGTACTTGAAATATTTAATTGTAAATATTGATCTTGTGATTTTATAAAAAAAAATATTTAAAATTAGATAAATAAATAAATTTTTTGACCCAGAAAGCACAAACTTGCATACTTGATTTCAAACATAACAACATGATACATTGTTTCCTATCGAAGTGTACATAGAATGATAATCTCAGTTTGATATTGTATCTTTTTAGTCGTAAGCGCAATTGACGACGAGTTGTGTGTTTAAATAGAATAAAGCAGAAACAAGATATTAATAAATAGGCCTAGTTTTTGGTTTCAATTTATACAAGCGCAGGAGGAAGTGAGTAAAGAAAAGCTCTCAATACGGTATTTCGTGCATTTCAATATCATTCTTGAAATAATTATATAAATGTGATAAACAGAATTAATATCCGATACATAATATATAGTTAACCATTATTGTTCTCTAAAATGGTTGTATGATTTTTAAATTCTTGATGAAGGTAGAAAGTAAAATTATAAGAAAATATACTAGTTGCTCATTATGCAAAGCAAAAGAATATAATATGTGAGACTTTTTTTCAGGAGGCTATTAGATATACTTTGGCCATTCGGAAATGCAACATTAACTTACAGAACGATGACATTGCTACAGATTTTCGAGGACTTGCAGATATTCATCTAATATATTTGTCAATTTTGTAAATAATTCATGTTAAGTATCTACTATCCACCAACGATATCACTGACTATTCGTAATGATAAATCATTTTTGTTTCTCGCTTCAAAATACCGACCTGCACCCATCAAAATCATCAAGACATATGTTTTTGTGTACTCAAAAAAAGTGAGCACACTAGATTCGGTCAGTGTGTTCGGCCGTTAACACGATAACTTTTGAAAGCCTCATCCAATTGTCATGAAATTTTGTACACAGAATGATCTCATCAATATCTCAGTCGAGTTCGAAGATGAGAGGGATCCGTCAAGAAATGGCTGAGCTATCAAAAAGATTGTCATTATTGACCAGATCATCCCTGAGAGGGGGCGATGGAGTACAGGGATTTTTTCAAAAAAAAATTTTTGAATTATTCACAACATATATAAATTAACTTAGTTTTTGAAGTACACATAACGATCGGATGCAAATTCGATGTTTCCGCATTTATTTATTTAACAATATGATAAAATTTCAAACTAACTTCTGCATATCCATAATTGTGACTTTACTCTGTATGTGTAGACGTTATTATAATTAAAATTATTATACTTTCAAGATGAAATTCTCTAACCCGAAAGATCTTGACCAATACTATTGATAGAAGTAAGAAGAGAACGAGAAATTCCACGTCCGTGGAACGTGATATATGAGAAAAAAAACTTTTTTCTTTTATAAATTCGTTAACTGATATTCTATCTTCGCATATAGCCAATCGAGTAACCTGTCAAAGGGCCATGAGACATGTAGGAAAGATAAAAGAATTCTTTTTTTCGACGTTCTACAATATTTATCGTCATGATTGTAGTCCACACAATTCCTTTTAACCATATTCGTCGTTTTTTTCTCATTCTTTCCAAGAACGCAAAATAAGAATGATGAATATAAAAGATCCTTGTTAGTTTAATAAATCAAATGTCGGTGAGTAGATATGTCTGAAAATAGTATTTCAAAAAGCAAAATGATTCCTCTTCTTATTGTCGTAGCAAAATCAAAAAGCTTTATCCAATCGTGAATTGAAAGGTGACCATTCAACTAGGAGATTAAAGATTAGTAAATTGCTTTCTTTTTATCTTTTTTGAAATTTGTAGAATTACGCGATGCCTTTGATCTATTTGATCGCGATCAAAGTGGAGCTATATCGTCGTCGGAATTGAAACAAATATTAATTGCTTTAAATTTTCATCCAACTGATAGTTTACTTCGAAAAATAATGAAAGAAATGGATACAGATGGAAATGGTTCAAGTAAATTTTCTATTTGAATATTTACTCTCGTGATCTATTGAGTGTTGTGTTTAGTTGAATTCGATGAATTCGTCAAAGTGATGAAACATGTTTATCAACGAGCATATACTGATCAGGAAATGCGACGAGCATTTAAATGTTTCGATACAGATAATTCAGGTAAAAGAATTTCAAGAGAAATATTTAGTGTTTTTTTTAGGTTGTTATGTTTTATAGGTTATATTACTACAAGTGAATTACATGAAGTTTTTAGACGCCTAAATCGTGATATTAGTGAACATCGGATTAGTGAAGTTTTAAGCGCAGTTGACATGGATAATGATGGTAAAATAAGCTATGAAGAATTTGTACATATTGTACAACAGACATAAAACGTATTTTTTCCTTTTTTTGTGTTGGTTTTGATTTATCTTTGTTTTATGTATAAAAATCCTTTGTTCATTTAAAAATAAATGTCAAAGAAAAAAAACACTATCAAGTGCGTTAACAGAAACTACATATGATTGATAATAAGTCAATTGTATTAATCAAATATCAAGAAACATGACGTGATAAATACTGTTTTAAGATCTTTTTTTACGGCATAATTCAAGTACTATCATTGATTTTATTAGAGTTTTCGCTTTGTTTTTTATATTATCACAGTCATTTTATGTTACCTATGAAACATGAATCAATATTAAAAAAGGAACCAATCGGCTGAATCTGGTGGATGCTAAAGAAAAAAAGTACGTCAAAAATCTTTCAAGATGTTTGCTACAGATTTCAATCAATGACTTTTTATGCAAAAGATAAGGGTTTTGATAGCGAAAGAAAAAGATTTTAATCAACGTATTTGATCACATGGATCATAGAGTAAGTACATAGTACGAGGGATATTGTGATTTTGAATTCTTTTGAAAAGCAAAATTTGAGCAATATCTATCATGAAAATACTAATATACCGAGTGTTCTAAAAGTTCCTTTAAATAAAAAAATTTAATATCTCCACCGCTCTTTCATCAAATGAGCTCATTTTTTTCCTGGTGGTGAAGGATACGTTGAAGTTTTTTTTCATTGGAAAACTATGAATAGATACTGCTTTGAACTGTCACCTTTAACTTGAATATCGAAATGTATCCATTTTCGATTTCCAAAAAAAAATGCTTTCGAGGGAGAATCCCCGATATCATTAAAAGCTTTTGCGACCATATTTTCCCCATTGCTAGAGGACCACTGGACAATAGTGACTTCCAAACGGTTCATGCTCTTGTGCAGTTTTGGTTGAGATATGGAATTTTTAGTGACTTATCTCTTCGATGACCCCAATTTTTCGAAGAAAATTATAGTTTAGAATTTTTGGATATAGTCGTTCCGCGATATGAATTTTTCAAATTTTGAACAATATCGACGGAACAGCGCCTAAATTTTGAAAAATTCATATCTCGGAAGGGCCATATCCGAAAATTCTGAAATTTTGCACAGAAGCTAGTCTGAGTGAGACCTCGCTTTGGTCAAAGTTTCAGGCCGAAATTAATAATCTCGGGAAATTTCCTTTGAATGTTCTTTTTTGAAAATCGAAAATCGGTACGTTTCGATATTCAAGTCAAAAGCGATAGTTCAAAGCAGTATCTATTCATAGTTTTCCAATGAAAAAAACTTCAAAGTATCCTTCACCGCCAGGAAAAAAATGAGCTCATTTGATGAAAGAGCGGTGGAGATATTAATTTGTTTTATTTAAAGGAATTCTTGGAACATCCGGTATTCTCAATGTTTCATATGTTTTTTGAATATTAAAAATTTCATATGCATGACCGAGACAACTGACTGGTAGACATCTAATAAATTAAGTGAAAATTACGATCGTTAATTTTTGTAAGTATCCACAAAAATTAAGACTACGTCGGAGGACAATTCTTTTCTTATAGCTATCAATAACGAATCCATACAGATGACTGAACCCAAGAAAGAATGTCAATGTAACTTTTCATGCTTCTAGCAGAACGCAAGAAAATGTCACGATTGAAAGTGGTAAATCACCATGAAGAACTCGTTCCTATTAAAATTTTATAGAATGAAATCTGTATATTTAAAATTTCCTACAATTGAACAGAAAGCAAAGTCAAACTATTTACATTTAGGTTAAATTTTAGTTTTTCTTTTATTCTCATTTTGAAAAATCATACTGATTTAATTTAGTTTATCAGAGTAAAATAATAAAACATATATTTATTTGCTGAATTCGATATTTATCGGCTTTTACAACAACAAAACTCAAATAATTGGAGGGGACCGGGGGGGGGGATACATTGTGTAATTAACGACATAATAAATTATGTTCTATAGTGGAACATAATCGTTGACAAACGAGCATAAATTCGTTGCGAAAAATATGCGAGGCCAATGCATAAAAGATAAATGAAATCTAAAAAGGAAAAATTCAATGACTTGTAATTTTAGTTCCTATTTATACATACTGATGCATATGAACATAGAATATAAATGCCTAAGTGATAAATAAATATCACTATGGCAGTTTTTTGTACATCATTTTCATTTGTAATAGAATAAATCATGATTATACTGAATGATGAAATCAAATTGAATACAATATAGGGAATAATCTGAAACACAGCTAAACGAGCAAAAACCATATCTAATCGCTTGTTGTGTATTGACCGATTTCGTCTTGGTTGTATAGGATTGATAATGAAAATTATACTTCTTCGATGATTTAATGGATTGACTTGTCTTGAACTTTCTCGTATGTTAGTCAATATTAATATACCGAAAATAATAGCAATAAAAAGTGGTGCTGCCGATGTAATTATACTATAAATAGTTAAAAACATAGCGTATCTAGTGCGATGTATTGGGCTGCAGCTGCTAGAAATCGGTACGAAACCAATAGGTGCATGAATAGAAAATATGATCCAAAAAAGAAATGAACAGCTTATAATCCAACGAACATTCTTTAGTGAACTTATACGTCGAAATCGAGCATTTGTCGATGAAACAAACCAACAATCAACAGATATTAAGCAAATAAAATGTCGTACAAGAACAAGTGAAAGAGCATTAAAATAAGCATAGATCTTACATAGAGAGGTTACTGTTGAAAATCCATTGTAATTTAGCCAATAAGCTATTATTTGACGGAGACAATTAAAATTAAGCAATAGTATTTGGCATGTTGATAAACATATAAAATATCGTGAACAACAATTATAACGAAGTTTACGCCGGCAAAAGAGTATTATATTTAATGTATTACTAATTAGACCGATTCCGTATACGATTGGAATATAATTTTGATTGATTGCTACTTCAATTTGATACAATTTATCAATGATTGATGTCGTCATTGATGGATTTCACTTATTCAACAAATATGAAAATTTAACAAAGTATTTTTTAAATTTAACTGAAATTATTTTGACAAAATAGTCTCTTAGTAATAAAAACATCAATGGCATGCAAACTTTATCTTACAAGAAAAATAATGACATCGGTACTCTTTCATATTTAAGTGAAGAGTGTTTGGTCATTCTCAATTTGATAGACGTGGAAGTATTGCCTACCTGTTCTATTCAATCAATACTTATTTAAAGAGACCTATACGTTGTATTTTCCACCGATAGACGTCATCTTGTAGAATTAATGAGAATTAGTTTTTTGAAGTGAAAAAAACGTGGAACACAAAGTATGACTTCATAGATCTATAATCGAGTCATTATTGTATAATAGGAAACAAACGTCCTGTTCCGTTAATAACAGTTCTTATATTTTCAAGTAGACTAGCTGATAAGTGAAAACAGATCTGCTTCGTAGCAAAAGTGCAATGTCCTGTGAAAGAAGTACAATGAACTCCTTAAACTATCAATGCTTACCCAAAATAAGTTTTCCTAAAACTATCGATTGGTTGCAATTTTATTACGTTTAGTGCTACTGAACTGTTACAGGTAAATAATCAAATTTCGAAGGAAAGGTTTTTCATTGCAACCTTCTAAGGTGTTGAAAAATGAGACTTTTTTCTATCTCATTTGACTTAAACATAACTGCAATAAACATTTGACAACATGAATAAAGATACGCATTAGAAATTAGCATGTATTTTACCACATTTTTTTATGTTTCAATTGGTCTTTTTAATATTCAATAAATTACAATAGAATTCCGGTGTTTTCTATTATAGGATTGTCAAAGAATGGCATTCAATGAAAAAAACAGATTTCAGAACAACGATAGTAAAATCTGTGGAATTTTCTCGTATAGAAAATTTGATTTTTAGATACATTTTCAAGATAACTAACACTGAATATTTAACTTTTTCAAGCTACGCGTGTATGACCTTGATATCTAGCTCGCATAACATATATTGAACGCTTTACGAACTATTTTGTGTTGCTTAGTCAATGGATGTTACTTCTCATATGTATTTTTTTCTTGTGTTTCCAACGTCTACCACAGACAATATCATTCTATTAAGTGAGAATTTTGCGTCCAATAAAGACCGAGCATAGATATTAAAATGCTCAGCAAATATTGTTTCTGAACATTATCTTCTTACTTCCATCGAATACATGAATTATTAAGACTTCAGCGGAATGAATGTTTCTCAAATACGCACGTAAAAATATAAGTATCCTTACTGCAAATGATAATGTCTACAAATGCCATCTATCGACAGTAATCCCTATACAGTCATATTTACTAATAAACTATGGAGTAGTGAGTCGAAAAATATGTCAGACATAATTGCAACTGATTTTTTGTTTCATATTCACTCATCTATTTGTCGCGTCAAAGTTGTTTTTGAATAATCCCATCTCAATGTTATTTCCGCTTCTATAATGTTCATGTTCGATAAGATAATTTATCTTTATTAATTATTCACAAACAATCAATTAAACTAATATTTATTAGAAAAATCAAAATGCCCATACAATTGTCAGATTTACAAAGTAAATCAATCATTCCATAGTTTTTTTCTCGATTAGTAGAAATAATGTATTATTATTATTTTAAGAAATCGGCCTTGGCCTGACCATATTCGGAATTGGTTTTATTTTTCTTGGTATGATATTTTTATTCGATAAAGGTTTACTTATCGTTGGAAATGTATATATTTGATTTGCTCACTCCTTTTGTTCTTGCATATTAATTCAGTATGCTTATTTAGATTTTATTCATCTGTGGTCTCTCTATGATTATTGGTCTCGAACGAACAGTTCGTTTTTTCTTTCAAAGTTATAAACTCAAAGCTACAGCCTTTTTCTTTGGTGGATTTCTGCTTGTTCTATTCGGTTGGCCTTTGATCGGCGTGATTATTGAATTCTATGGATTTTTTCTTTTGTTCCGGTTCGTTTCCTTTTTTCTGTTGATGATTTAAGAGAAATTCGCTTTTTTTACAGAGGTTTTATACCGATTGTTATTAATTTTCTTCGACGTCTTCCAATCATTGGCTCAATATTATTGTTACCTGGTCTTCGACAAGTTAATATTTATACTTTATATTTGATATATATATATATATTATAATTCTATTTTTGTTCTAGATTATGGACAAATTATCCGAGAGTGGATCAGTCGTATAACGTTTTGATAAACAGTCTCATAAATAATGAGTGATATTTTTCTTGTGGTTTTTTTTTTCGGACGGTTTATAATCTAAAAATCAGCTTATTAACACTAAAGAAGATATTTGTTAATTTGATTCTTTACACTTCATCTGTGATAAAGCTAAACAATTAACTAAAATGGTTGAAAAACCTTTTTCTTGTTTTTATTTTCAGATGGTCGTATTGAAGATAATCTATTTGGACTATTAATGAATATGTAGAGAAGGATAGAAAAAAAATATGTTCATTCAAAATCTATTGGAATATGGCATAAGACCGACGTTAACAACCAGTAAAAAGATTTTACCATCAGCTTTATATTTGATTTTGAAAGATATCTCTTTAACTGACGACTGTAGAATTCAGAGTTGTTACGAAATGAAAATACACATAAGAATGAGAGTAAAACAACAGTTTAGTTTAAATGCGATATTGAAACAATTTAAACGTTGCATATATTAGATTCAATACTATTTGTTGCATAGATATTCTTATGATTACTGATCGTATGGGATGTGACTTGTAGTCGATTTTTCGAAGAATACAAGAAATAGGTCAAAAACACATAAAAAAAGATTTTCTGATGATCAACAATAGTAATTCGATATGTTTCACATTTTAATCCCCTCCCCAAGAGTTCCACTGAAAAACTTTTCCTACGATAACATTCCCTGGAAACAAAAAGAAGTTATTATCAGTAGTTTTTCATACGGTAGAAAAGATTATTTATTCTTATGTTTCTCTGTAGCTCATCAACTATCAAAAATCATCTATTCAAAACGTACTTATGCCATAGTCACCTATGCTGTGCAACGTAATATCCTTTGTACTAGTTCTTCAATGTAAGTTTGCAGGATATCAAATATAAACAATTGAATTTCTCGTTTGATTGCATAGTCCACTAAAATTCGATCCATATGATCTATTACGACAACGAACAAGTCATGGATTATCTATACGAAAACAATCGAATACTACTTCAACACCTAACAGTGATGGTCCATCGAATATAGTCGATAAAATTGCTCCGATTAAAGCACCTGTTCCAACCTTGTTGAAAGGTAAGATTTTCAAATTAGAATATTAATCATAAACTTGGCTCATATTAGTTCGAAATCGAAAAATAAAACCAACTGATTATACTGCAAATTATACAGAAAATAATTTTATTACAGCTATACGAGCTATGCATGAATATTTATTAAAACCAGCGTAAGATTTGGAATTTGATTTTCCTGAATATACGTGTACGTATATAATTTAGTGATTTGGAAACGCTTAAACAATATAGAACACGTTCTCCTTATTCAGAGGTTATTGAAAATGCTCCCATGTTAACTGTCTATCGCCGAGGTGATGTTGAAAAACGGTAAGAGTCAAACAAAAATAATCAATAGACTTGCATTCTTTTTACTATTCAAGAGCCTATGAAGTATGGGGTAGTCCAGAAATGTTGAATAAAGAAAAAGTGAAACGAGCCAAAGCACGACAGATAGAATATGAACGTAAGTTTGTTTTTGATTATTTGTCAATGAATCTTGTTGTTTTCTAGCTATTTTTAGTTTAAAGAAATCGTTAAAAGAATATCAGAAGCGCTTATTGATGTTAGAAAATGCTTTTTTTGATGATCAAAAAACAGTATGTTGATTGATTCTTTGAAGAAATAAAATTAGTTTTAGTAAATTACTCATTTCGATTAGGTTAAAAATACAATTCTTACAACAAGTGGTGGAAAAGTGGTTGTTGCCGCAGTTCTCGTGTAATATTTTCGAAACTATAAACAGAAGCGATTCCAATCGCTTTGTTTTCTCTCTTTGAAAAATTTAGTAATGCAACAAATGCTGTAGTCAAAACGATTGGTTGGCTATTCACGGGCTCTGCATCTTTATTTTCCGAAGCTGTCCATTCTATTGCTGATACATGCAATCAACTTATTCTTACATTTGGTTTATGGCAATCAATCAAAAAACCAAATCCTGAACATCCGTAATTTAGATTTTTCAATGAAAAATAATCTCGAATGATATAAAATCTAATATTTAGTTATGGTTATTCCAATATGACGTATATTTCATCACTTATCAGTGGTGTTGGCATATTTTGTTTTGGTACTGGTTTAGCTTGGTATCATGGAGTTTTAATTTTATTACATCCTCAAGAAATGCAATCAGTTTATTGGGTAAATAAATTTAATGATGAACGTCTCTCATCTAGATATGATTGATGTTCGATTTCTTTTTTTAAAGGGCTTAGCTTTATTGGGCGGCTCATTGATCTCTGAAGGAGGTTAGTTTGTTTAATTTTTGTGTACATTTAATATTATTTTATTTTATTTACAGCAACTCTCTATATGGCCGTCAATGAAATTCGAGCATCAGCAAAAGAGAGTGGAATGCGATTTTGGGAATACGGTATATACTTAATTAAATAATATATTTAAAAAAATCTATTGATTAACTGTTTTATTTATGATAGTCGGTCAAGGTTATAAGCCAAATGTAAACGTCGTTTTACTTGAAGATCTAGCAGCAGTTCTGGGCGTATGTGTTGCTGGTTCAGCGATGAGTCTTTCACTTTATCTTCAGTCACCTATTCCCGATGCTGTTGGATCGTTGGTTATTGGCGCTATTTTAGGTGGTGTTGCTTCGTTTATTATTTATTCGAATACGGCTGCACTTGTTGGCCGGTAGATAAAATTCAGAAAGGAATTCTTGTTTTATTATTATTATTGTTTTAAATTTTTAAAAGATCGATTCATCCAAATCAAATTGAAGCAATCAATAGTGACCTAGAAAATGATCGAATGGTTCGTGCGTTATATGATATCAAAGCAACCGATATGGGTTCACAATCGGTTATGTTTAAAGCTGAAGTTGACATTGATGGACGAGAAATAGCTCGTTCATATTTGGAAAAAAATGACATTCAAGTTATACTTGAAGTTAGCAACAAAACAACGAATGAATAAATAGAACAAATAACTTATTGTTTTATCTTAATAGGAAATGCGAAAAATCGATACAATCGAATTAGCTGAAACGTTTCTTCTTAAACACGGAGAAAATATTGTTGATAGAGTTGGTGCTGAAATCGATCGAATTGAACGAAATCTTCGAGTAATTAATTATTTATTTAGACAAGAAAACTTTTTTTAATCTCTCGTTCTTTTTCTTTTTCTTTTAGAAAAAACATCCTTATTTACGACATGTTGATTTAGAAGTTCTCTAGAATCAACAATATTAGTAGACGAAAAACATTTTTATCTTAACTTTATTTTGCATGCGATTTATAAACACCTGTATCTAATCCAGTATTCTTTTTTTTTGATTTCTTTTTTTGTAAATATATTTTCAATCTTCTTCGAAATATATTGATTTACTACCAAACACAATTAAACTGTCGTCTATTGAAAATATCATTCAACTGCATTTCCTTTGAATCTGAAAATTGTACTTTGACAAACTTCATAAATTTTTTATAAGATTACAATCGAATTATAGTTCTGTTCTAGCGTAATAAAATATTCCACATAGGTACACTAGATCATAAACGATGCAAATTATGTAGGATATTATAAAACGAGTGGATCAGAGATGCCAACAGGCCGGCCTGCCAGGCCAGATGAATTTTGAAACTCTAGTTTGGGATGATTCGTTCATATTATATTAAACTAGGCTAACAGACTAGATCAGTTCTAATTTAGTGACCTGATTTACGTCTTCTGTGTGGGAGAAAATTTTGTGGCAATACCTTTTATTATTAATTTTCTATTATGTAGGAGAACTTATTATTCGATTATCGTTAGGAAAATAGAAACTAATAGCTGCAACTAAAATGATTTGCCAATACAAAACTATAAGATTTGTTGGATTTGAAAAATTAGATACTTCAGTTCAACGATCCTTTTTTTGCTGGCCTGGCAGGCCGGCCTGCTGGCAGCTCTTGAGTGGATTCAAATATTTGTTTAAATTATTATGAATATTTGCTCTTAAGCCACACTTTTGCTATGAGGAAAGCATAAGTTATCATCTGAATAGAACTTGAAATTAATCCTTTGTTGAGAAATATAAATATTTACGATCTATTATTTTAGAAATAATTAAATAACAGTATCATTTATAGTCTTTTTTTGTTCATAATATATCTGAAATTGCGTTTATCATTCAGCCTAGCCTTGATTCTTATATATATATATATATATGTATATGTATAGCTACTCATGCTCGTAAGAATACATGTTCGCCCTCCTATAGTTTTCATTTCCGTTTCTTGAAGAGAATTTTGATCTATCTAATAAATACTGCACAGCATATTCTGAACCTATTGTGACTTTGTTACTCACAGGCAAGGCTTGAATAATTGAACTGTGCGTTTATTTTAGCTTATTGTTGTTTCTAATAAATGTAGTCGCATTGATGCATACAAAATATTTAGCGTGCTTTTTTTCCTAAATCATTTTATTCGAAAGATGCTCAAATAAATAATATAATAACTTTCTCATTTTATAAAAAAAAGCAGTACTAGTGAGATGACATCAATAGCGATGGGTAATCAAAACCATCTAGTGATTATTTACTTGAGCGTCATGTCAGAAGAACTTTAATAAATAAGTAAATGTTCTATAGATCATCATTGTCTGTTAACTAACTTTCATTCGTTTCTATTGGAAATATAATACAGATACTTTTTGTCTTGATGCTTTCTCTTGTTGTGTAATGAGGAACAAAACACACACACTCACTCATGCAAAAAATAAAAAATCTAGTGTTCATGATGGAAAAATACAAGTCAACAGTATTTTTGTTTTTGCAATTAGGCATTCGCTTTATTTTCTTTTATTGATGGTTGAGGTTGCAAATAATCTGAATCACCTGCATTAACTGGACCAGTTCGAACAAGCATCTAAAACAAGATAATAAATAGAATTTTATAAAAAAACAAGAAAATCTAATAAATTCTTACCGGTTCAGCAGCTGGATCTTGACGTTTTATTACCGGTCGTACAGCTAAAATGCAAAATCAAAAATAACAATGAAAGTCAGAGAATACTTAAAGCGAATCCTCCTTACTGGTATCGTCTGAACGACGTGGTACTGGTAACGTTTTTTGAGGTTTTCCAGGTTTCTTTCTTGATTTCATAATCCGTAACGCAACAGCAAGAACAATTAATAAAAGAATTAAGCCACTACTGACACCTATTACAATCCATAACCAGACTGGTAAACGACGACGGCTACGATCACCAGTTTTTGAACAATGACGAAATTTTGAATTCGTTATTTCAGCACTTCCTAAAAACAAATCTGAATTTTTGCATTCAACAATGACATAAGTTCAAACAAACCCGGTAATGTAAATTCACATGCAAGTCGTAGATATCTTTTATTACATATGACTTCTCGTAAACAAATATCATCTTGACCAGTTGTTATAGTTTCGAAGCATGATGAATTGGATGGTGGACGATTTTCACAGAATTGTGGCCATTTATCATCTTTTCCATCTTGACATCGTTGTAATGTATTATAATCAAATGGAAGGCGAACAGCCCAATTTTGTTCATCATATTCTCGACAAAATGCTCGAAGAATTTCAGTTTTTTCTGGAGTATTTAATACCAATTGTCTAACACCTCTAGTTGGTTTCATATTTGGTTGACTGGGATTAGACGATGGTTGTTCTAAGATAGGACTAACACGTCGTTCACATATATGTTGCGCCTGCTGCCATTGAAATATTTTACCATCAATAGAAAAATATAAACATTCATCACCTATTTCATAAAAACGCTCTGGACAACGACCACGAGAAAACTGTGAATCAAATCCTGCTTTGGTATTTCGACCAGCTACATACGACACTGTGAAGAGAAAAATCTTTAAAATATTTGATTCTCACGACGAATAAGTCATGATAAATACCTGGAGGTAAATCTCGGTCATCATTCCTTTGACCATTTATCAGTATTAACAAAGCAAGAATAGTAAGCAATCTCAGGTTAGTAGACATCGTCATTGAGAATGAATGTAGAAGCAAAAATTGTTTTATTCCGTTTCAAAACGGTAAATATTACAGTTTCGTTCTTTTTATTTTTTTCTCGTTCTCTATCACTACTACTCTATAATTGTGCATGTAGTAACCGCATTCGTCTATTCATGTCTCACCAACATACATGATAAAATTGCGTTTCAAATCTTTTTTTTGCTTGTCACTGACAACGTAAAATTATATTTGTTAGTCTACACTAGAGATGAATAATCGGCCGCCAAAAATGGCCCAGAAAAAAGAAAAAGTTGATAAAAGAAAAAGCCCTCAATACAATTGTACACTCATGAAATAAAAGAACGACAATAATCATTCGAACTCGGCACTGAGAATAAGCACATTATTCATACAGATTGAAAGATCGCTTTAATGAGGTATATTTAGATTACTCATACAAATAGAGAATGATTCACAAAAGAAAACGAAAGATTTGTCCTAGAAAAAAAAACGAGTCAACTTATTTTGTTTTTATGCTGAAAATTGATTTTCATCTTCAACCAACCACTCTGATTCTTGTGTGCTGGTGGTTTTATCAATTCAGCATATTTGTGAAGCTTGAAATGATCATAAAAATGAAGTCTATGTCATAAAATGAATAATCATTTATGCAGAAATATTTCAAACTGATATTATTTGTCACTCATATCTGCTATAGCTAATATTAGTTCACTGATTAATGCATCACATAGGAATGAGAAAAAAAAATATACAAAATGAGTCACTATTTATTCTAATCTCGAGCATTGCTATTCAAGAAAATTTAATGTCAATTGAAACATTAGTATCGAAATCCTTGGTGATTTTTTAAATGATGAATAACCAAGAATTAAAAGTTAATTTTTGCTTTAATTCGATCTCAATATATAATTGCGATTTTGTTGCATGTAAAAATGCCAATACTTTTCTCTCGATTCTTTGATCCTGTGGTAAATTTTTTCCTGACATTTGATATTCTAGGATATTGCGGTTTTGCTCTTTACCGTAAATCCTTCTTGACTTCATTAACTTTTGGTACAAAAAAGACTAAAAATAACGTTATTGTGACAAAAAAAGTGATGTGAGTACTATCGATCAAGCATACAAGATGAGCGGAAAGCTTTGGAACTTTAAAGAAAACTATGTAAGAATGATCGAACTTCGAAGAATAGTCTCTTCCCATAAAGTGAATGCTATCAGAAACAGAGATATGAATAGGGTGACGTGGAACTGAACAATTTCCTGATTTAGAAATTATCTATGCTGAGAATATTCAATATCCTTATGGTGCCACAGTTACAGCTATATCAATGATGAAGATATTATTCACATAATAGAATACTGTTTTAAGACCTAAAAAGTATTTGATATATCTGATTGTTATCAA
>OENM01001297.1:6479-38277 GCA_900239745.1 Rotaria magnacalcarata | reverse complement strand
TTACTTCAACCTACTTCAGCTACTTGGTCCTACTTTGAACTACTTCAAGCAGTCTACTTTGATGTACTTTGACGTAATTTTCTACTTCAAGTCTGCCGTTTCCCCCTTGCTTTGTTAGCTCTCTTGTCTTTATATAGCATAAATATTCTAATTTAGGCAGCATTATTTCGGAATTTATGTAAACATGTGCATTAATGAAGAAGTAAGTGNATAAAATAATTTGAAGATTTACCAAAAAAAACCTAATGAAAAAACTAAAAGGAAACAAAAATAGCTCAATTTAATGATAGTACTGAAAATCAACTGATTCAAATCCAGATCATGAGAATGATAGACTGCACGAAGTGATATATGTCATTTAGTTTAGTCTCTGCCATCTTAAATGAGACTGAATAATCAAAACTTTACGAATAAAAGAAAATATTTCTAATGAATCAACAAACAAGGGGGAAAAAGCTGATTGTCTGATTGCCTAGATTGTCATTGATTGCCATTGATTGTCATTGATTGTCATTGATTGCCATTGATTGTCATTGATTGTCATTGATTGTTATTGATTGCCATTTGATTGTCATTGATTGTCATTGATTGTCTGTGATTGTCTGTGATTTTAAGTAGTTTTTAATACTTAGAAATAGGGGAAACGGCTTTTTTCTGACTCACTTCAAACATTCATCTCTCAATATGACGAAAATAATTCATTTTAACGATAAAATTCGTAATTAGTCTAGTGAAATTAGTAATGGCGTGACTACAGAAACAATGGCAACTTCTTGAGAGGAAAATATGAGAAACAGTTAAAATCTGCTTAAGCCTATTGAAATATTTTTTCAGAAATATATTTTATATAATAGTTCACCATGGTAAAGCTTGAATTGAGCAAACAAACAACAATTTACTCTGCTTATTGGACATAACACCTTTCAAACAATCCTATGGCAAAGTCGTTTGGCTTGTCATTTGAAAGCAGCCGTACGGGTGTTTGTTTGAGCAAAATTTTTCACTCGAGTCTGAACAGCTTTAAGTTCATGCCAGTTGAATTTAACCAAGCACTTAAATACAGCTATGTATCGAATTCATTGGGAGCAGAAATTGCTAAGTGAAATCCGAACTGACCCAGGTTGATCAAAACGGACTCGTTTACGGTCTGTTTATCGACGGTAAACGATGTCAAAACGGTATATTTACGGCAGTAAATAGGCCGTATTTGCCCGTAATACCTGGCACAGCAATATGGCACCGTAAACGGGACTGAATTTTCATGGTTTACGGCTGTCTGTGCTCCGTACTCTCATGATCATACGATCTGTATTACTGCGCCAGATATTACGGCAAACTTTTGCCCGGAAAATAGTCGTAAAGTAACCGTAAATGGCCCTATACGGACCGTACTGTTCGAACTGGGGAGCTCAATAAAAATTATTAGAAATTAGTTTAATTAAAAAAAATCTATTTATATGTAGCTTTTTCAGTTAAAACAGTCACTTCTTCAAAAGCTAATTGTGATACCCAATAGTCGGGTGACAGTTCAAATCCTTTGAATATTCACTTAATCCTTAAGTGCTAAGTTTCAACAAATTTTCATAGCTGAAGACTGATGAACCTTAATGCTACTGAAAGTATGTTATATTCTATTTTCAATAATAAAAACTCTAAAAAAAATAAGTTCCACACCGAACTTGAAAAGGTTCAGCAAATAGTACGAAACCTAAAAGGGTTCTTCCCACGGGCTCAAGGGAAGAACTTTTTTGAGTGTTTCGCAAAAAGCCTAAAAACGTTACTTATCAATCCACGGAACTTAAAAAGGTTTGACGCGAAAGTACAAATCCTAGAGGCTTAGTAAAAAGCCTTTTAAGGTTTTGCACAGAACCTTACAAGGTTCTTCCCTCGGACACACCGGAAGAAACGTTTTTTTTTTAGAATATAAGCTTTAGCCTCTCAGTTTTTAAGACAGTGAAAAGTTTAAATTATACTAATTCACAATTATGGTTTTGAAGAAAGCAAACAAATAGGTTTTTATAAAATCGGCAATTATAACTCAAGAGTTCAATCTAATGTTAAGTGTGACACTACATCTAATATCATCTGATCAATTATATGAATGTCAAGCTATTTTGCAAACGACTATTGCATATTTTTTGAAAGATAATAGGGCAACGCATACTGGTCTTTTATAGAAATAACTGTTATTGAACTGTAATGCCCCATAGATCTATCAACTCAACCTTCGTTTTAAAAAATTATTCCCACGAATTTCTATTCGATGTGAAAAAAATCAGATATTTAATGAAATATGAAAGAGAAAAAGCCAACATATTTCTTTCCATAAGAACACCTTTTTTTATCTATGGCACTTGTAGTACCATATTTACAACGTACGATGATACCATTCAGATTGCTATTCAATTCAACTTGAAAGTCGCTGCCTTGATTGACATTGATATTGAAGAAAGAAAGAAAGTCTATCCTTGTTATGTCTAAGCCATTCAATAATACTATTTGAAATTCGAGTTTTTATTTCATCTGTAAGAGCATGTGTTGCCGGTGTTGAAACCGCTCGGTACAAATTAGGCGAAGTAATAGACGTAGACAGATGAATCGAAGAATTACCTAGAATTACGGCAGCTGGTGATAAATAGTTCGAGATGATGTTGGGTGTCGATGAAAAAGAAGAAATCGCAATTGATAAACAATCTAAACAGCGTCAAAATAAGCTCTTGTTCGTTTTTAAATAGTTAGGTGAGAGTCATAATCGACGATTGTATGCCTGGGAGAAGATAAATGGAACAGTTGCTCAATGTAACGGACATGTTATTTTTTAAGATCAATGAGTTCATCGGATTCAATATGAAGGATAGCAGTTAGATCTCTTCAACTAAGAAACGAATCAGCACTGTTGAATTCTTGAAAAGATAGCAGTTGAGCAACTTTTTTCCTACAAGTTGCTGAATAAAATCATAAAAATCTTCATCACAAAGATCCATAATATTGAATGGAAGAAATCTTGTGTTTATATTTGAATGTTTTGATAGAAAAATATGAAGAAAAACAAAAATGTACAACTATTAGACTGCCACTTAACTAATGAATAGATGGAAATGAAGTTAAACAAATACAGAGAATCATTTTTCTCCTATCTTCAACATACACACACAATAAGAGAATGATATTCAGGTGATTTTTCAACTGTTTACAGTTCTACGTATTTGCTCTATGTTAATAACTTGTATGTCGATAAATATCACATGGATATAACATTTTAAAATGAAAAATACAAAAGAAACACCATAGCCTTCTCGATTTTGAAAAACAACCACTTGATTCCCAGTGATTGTCAATGATTGTCAATGATTGTCAATGATTGTCAATGATTGTCAATGATTGTCNTTTTTTATCGATTCTTAAAAGCTTTACTATCGATTATCATCAAGTTTCTTATTGATTAATAGAACCCTAATTCACTCTCCCCCGACGACTCCCCGGGGATTTCTCTGGGGAAAATTAATAAAAATTTTTAAAATAAAAAAAACTTTTTAATTTTTTTAAATTTTAAAAAATTAAGAAGAATTTATTAGTAATTAGAAATTTCGTCCATTTTGACCAGAAAACTCCCCGGAGAGTCCCCGCAAAAGAACGAAATCCCTAGGGACTCCTGGTGATTCTTTTAGGGAAAGTTGACTAGGGAATTCGTTCATTGATTGTGGTCAAAAATTCGTTCTTTATTATTATTATTTAGATCTTTCTTATTGATTATTGCTAAAAATTGTATTATCGATTATCATCAAGATCTTTCTTATCGATTGTTAAAACCCTTACTTTTTTCTTAATGTTATGCGATGCTGTCTCTGATGTATTCTTTTTTTTATGAAAACTTCGATAATTAAATGCTTAATCTAGTCATATTAAATTAATTAAACTGGTTTTCTTCATTCTCAACATTAATTACATGTTTCTATTCTATCATCGTAATGATATTAGCATTAAAAAAAATTGCCAGGCCTTGACAGGCAGGCCATAGAGAATGACAGGCAGGCAGGCCAGGCCGACCAAATTAGTTGACAGGCACAGGCAGGCTTGAAATTCAAAGGCCTGTCACGGACCGGCCAGGCCTACAAAAACACGGCCTGGTTGATGCTCTGGTGAGAACTATTTTTATTGTATTTGTCTGTGTGTTAAGTCGAGCAAACAGTGATATGCACAAAACCGAATCGGCCTTATCTTCGCAATAAATATTTATTTTCTCTTTTTCTGTCTCGAAAAATATGCATCAACTATTGCATTAATGGTCATTTCTTATTTGAATCGAAATGAACAAGATTAGTTTTTTTATCACTGGGAAGGAAGAGAACCTAATTGAATTGTCTTCTCAAGTTTGATGACGTTATTGGATATAAAATAATTTTAAATCTTTCATATATCTTAAAAGTAATTTAAATAATTCAAGATGATGTTGTATTTAATGATACTTGCTCATAGATACCATGCAGGTTGGTTTGAGTCACAAGTAAACTTGAATTATTTATAGTTGTACAATTTGTTATGTCTAGCTTTTATTTCACCAAAAAAGAACCACCATGCAGATGAATCGGATATATATCGACCAGAAATAATAAAAGAGAGAGATAGCAGATGGAGATCGAGAAAGAGAGAAAACACGAACACTGTACTTGAACATATAACATGAAATGGGGAACATTTCGATGTCCTCGAATAAACGAAAGAGGAATAAAAAACAAAGTGAAGAGAATATATTTATCGATCGAAGTATGGATAGAAAGATAAAGAATGAAAGTATCAGGGCATTAAGCCTATCTGACTTAGCACAATTACTCTCAGTATTTAATAATTCTGCATTGCTGGAAATTGACTGAAAAAATATATGTAAATCACTTGTTGTTGGCGTTAAGTTTTTTATCTACGTTTTTTTGAACTGATATATTTTGTTAGAGGTGATGTGATGCTTGTTGTCATAGATTATATTAACTAATCGCACAAAAGCTAAGGTTCGCATCTTTCTAATTGTATTTTCTTTAGCACGATCATCGTAAACGTATAAGTATAGAATAGAAAAAGCATCGCGGTGTTAGATATTCTTTTTCTTCCTTTGTGATCGAGTTTAATTTGCTTCTGAGCGGCAGACGGAAAAAATCAAACTAGCTGATGAATAATGCGTCGATCTTGCATATATATAATTGGTGGTGATGAATTCTTTCGCATTCTATTTCGTGCCTTTCATTGTTTTTCTTTCTCGTCTACAGATATATTTTCTTCAATTATAAACAAATAATCATTAAAACTTTTAAATTTAAGTGGAATCCATAAAGAACGTCCAGTCGAAAACTGATTTTGTTTGACCGCTTCCTGATGCTATGAAGGATTACCTGCTTTTAGTCAACTCCTTCTCCGTTCTCTGAGCGTTCGGTGTTAAAAATGTTTTTGAGAACAAGCTTAATTAGTGAATTGTGCATTTTTTCCTATTGCATTAACAGTTCATTATAAGTAGCTAAGTATATAAGAAGAAGAAATGAAAATATATGCCCAGATCAAACACATCTTTACAAAACCCTATTAATTCCTAGAGTCTACGGTCTTTTTTACATTTATTACTGAATTTCAGGGAGAAAAAGTATCTTGCTCTCATCAACATCAAGAGTCTAGACGTTTGAAGAACACACAATCTCTTCAATATGACGTAGCAGAGGGACTTTCGAACTTCAGGAAAACTATATGACATACAACTATTGGTTATTATTCATGGGCAACCTTTACCAGTTTTGGAAATTATTTCACGTTACACCATAGTGTATGGTACATAGTACAGCAGCGGTATGTATATGTGTTCTTCACTTATCCCCTTACTTTTCTAATAAACATGTGCATTAATGAAGAAGTAAGTGGTAAAGATTTAAAAGTGTTCTCGATATTCCCCAGGCACTTTGAAAATCAAAATCTTGTCATTATGCAATCTTGAAACGAATATTAATTTTGATGTTTTCCAATTTCATCGATGAACTTGAAAAACATCAAAATTACTGTTCATCTCATCATCAAAAATTTTTTTTTTCATGTTTTTCAAATTAATTCTTTTATATCTTTGTAGCAACATCGGGCTACTTCAAGTACAATTACTGGTCAAATTTACAATAACATGGGTGATGAATGGCAAGGTAATGAAAAATATATTATATCTCTTCATTGTAAACAATTTCGAATTTCGCAGAATTAGCAGATGTATTGCATCAATTGGCGGTAGCTCATGGTGCCGTGAGTCAGATCGAATTGGATGATCCACGTGTCGGTGATCTTTGGCTCGATTTTTTTATTGGGTAAGATTTTTCATCTATTGATAATTTTTAAAGGATAATTTTTAGATATGATGATGCTGGTAGTGCTAAAAAATTCGTTAATTATCTTGAAGCTTTAAATAAAATTCAATCCTTTAATCATATTCGTGTGATCGAGTATACTCCAAGACCATATCCTCAGCCGCAACCAATTATTTAAATCTTAAATTTTTGGTTTTCGTCATTATGTATTGGAACAAACCAATCAATGATAATGAACATTTTGTTATTTCTTTTGAGGTTGTGGGTAGAAACAAAAAAGCAATTAGCTGTTTATTTCTTTTTTTTGTCTTTATGCGTTAAAAAAATCCATTGATTATAGATTTGGTTATCTTTTTTTCTGTTACTTGTTTAATTATAGGAATCAGCTGATTTGCGGTTTTTTGTGGTTATGCCTGCAAACACGTAATCAATTGATTGCTCAGTTTTTTTTGTGATTATTCCTTGAAACATTAACACTTGATTATTTCTTTTTTTGTGATCGTTAGTTTAAACTATAAACATCCACTAATTTACTTGTTCTTCTCTTTTTTGGTTATACGTGTTTACATGCAAACACTTATAATTGTTCACTTTGTGGTAATGCGTGAAAACACTAAATCGATTGATAACATTCGGATATTTTTCTTTTGTGATTATCTGTTTAAACTATAAAACATCAATTGATTTACTTTTTCTGTTCTTTGTGGTTATGCGTGTTTCTACGTAATTACTTGATTGTTAACTTTTTTCTTATAATCCTACATTGAAACAAAAAACAAACAATCAATCATTCTTGACATTTTTTTGTCATTTTATGTTAAACCAAAAAACAAATATTTGAGAAAGGGTCCACGATACCACTAATGATAGATTGATCTTCTGCGTATATTTCCGTAATTATTCTAATATCACTTACTTTTTGATTGATAAAAATTGATAGCTCCCTTTTTATTAGTTCAGTAAGAGAAACGATTTTGAATTCTGTAACCGTAATTGTTGAAGCAAAACATGCAAATTGTAACTTTTCTATGTAGAATTAACAACTGGATTATGAGAAGAACGAGCTCATTCAGCGCAAACCCGTCAAGTTTTTTTTTTATTAGAATTGATTGATAAATATTATTATTGGTGTCGTATTCAGCATAAATAAAAAAAAATCATTCTCAATTTTGAATGGATACTTAGTCAATTAAATATTACTAGTCCAAACAGTTAATTTATCTGTCTTAATTAATCTTTACATGTAGAATGATTATTCGTCTATAGTTCAACGAGATTCACAAGTCCAATGATTATATAGATAAATAATAAACGGTTACCTTATATAGTAATAATGCTTTTTAGTATTGATATTTAATTGAATATGTTTTTGACCGATTAGATAGCTAAAAGGTTGATGCAAACAAATAGATATGTACAACGAAACGTGGTGAACGAAAACCTACTGAGTTACTTTGTCATGTCTCGTCTGCATTGTGATTGAGTGAAATAACATTGAGCATGATCATTGTATTTTTAGTATATGAATACTATTGATAGTGATTTACTTGAAAATTCAGGTGCATAGAGTCTGAAAAATTGAAACCAAGTATTGATATTCACTGAAAATTTGATTCAAATAGATGGTATCTTTCAATGATTCTAAGGTAAAATCTAATGAAGACCAATCGATAAGACTATAATTGGCTGATAACGTATAAAGTATAATTTCTCTGTGAAATCTAGTATTTATCAATCTCATTATCAGGACGATCTTGTATTGTGAATAAATGTACTATGATATTACAGCAAATGTACAACTAGAAATCTTTCAAGCAAAAATTTGTTAAATGTAAGATTCAGGATAAGAGACTAACTAAACTTCATCCAAAACTACAATATTAGCGAATTACAACATTTTAAAAAGATCCTATTATAAAGAATTCGGCTCCGTTATCTTATTGAAGTGTTTACTGATCCATTCATATTTATTCAAAGAGAGATGTATCTCCAGTGAAAATTGTTCTGTCAAATCTGAAAAAGTTCATAGCCACGGGAACGTTCACTTAAGATAAATATGCATTAGCATGGTTTTTCATCGACATGCAAAGATAGATATATGTTGTAATAATATCGGGCAATTTTTACTTCGATTGTTTTGTAAATATAGTTGAATTTCTTGATTAGACACGATGATATAGCAATGACTGATGAAAGAGTGCTCTTGTATTTAGATTATTTAGAGTAAGAGAATGATAAGTTAAATAGCACTCGTACATCAATAAAAAGTTTCGCGCAACAAAAACAAGTAGACTAATAAAATTTATAAATGTATTTTTGTTTTCATTTATCCTACCGCTGAAGCGATAACTTGCACAGCTGATTCATCGGTTGAACGTCTTGTTAATTGCATTGTTTTAGCTTATGCTCCTGTATCTGCTGATGTTCTACCTAATGCCATTTTCGCTCGAACAGGTACATCACGTTCACCACGATAAACACCCGCTAAATAAAGTGCATGTGATACTTTGCCTGCTGGAACTTTGTCTAATCATTCATAAGCTTGCATGCCCCATATAATTTATTATCTTCTTCATACATTCTATAATAAACGTAAAATTCGATAATAAAAAGGGAAAAGATAAAAATTAAAAATAACTTTCAAGTGTTGGAATTGATAATGTATATGTATCTTCAAGTTCATTTTCAGCTTCAATTTCATCACAAGAAGCAGACCAATTTGGTTTGAGTACTTTTTGTACATGATCACTAACGGCAACTTCAATATCTTCGAGCTATAAAAACAAGAAAAAGAAATCACTATCAAATAAATAACAGAAAAATACGAATCTCAAATTCGTCAGCATAACCTTCTTCATCATCGGGTGCACCTGTAGCTGAATCACAATCTTTAACTGTATATTTCATTATACATACCAATGTATCAGTTACAGCTGATGTTATCATCAGGTAATTTAACTAATGCATACGTTGTACCCGTGTCATCACATTTAATAGCTGGACATGGAATACAATGAACAACTTCAAAACGTTCAGCTGAACCTTCCATTTGAACAGTTACTTTCTCTAATAATTGATTATTTAATGTATTATTTATATCAAACTAGATCGAAAAACAATATATAATCATAAAGCAAGGAAATGAGTAGAATCTTTACTTGAAAAACAATATAATGACTAAAAAACATGTTTAATACATCGTACAACATATTCAAATTCATTTTCAGTGAAATCAGCAGGTAATGATGATTTGAATATGGGACCCAAATGAGCAAATTCTGGTATAGCCAATAATTTTTCATACGTATCTTCTCGGTTTGTTTTCGTTTCAGTTCCTGTTCGTGGAAGACCAACATCAATACTTGTATCCGCTAAATCAGGAAAAAAATAATCTTCATGAAATAATAAAATTAAGTTGAATATTCAACCTTTAGGCTGTTCAACTGGAACTGCTTCAATAAGTACAGATGGAACATCAAATGGTTTAGTTGTTGGTTTCATTGGATAACGATGTAAAAAAACGTTCAACTGATGATAATGATACATTCATTGGTAAAACATCAAATATTCTGTTGTATTCTATTCAATTTATCTATTATACTTACAATTGAGAATATAAGCTGAATTAAGTCCTTTATCTTGAGGGTGTGTGTGGGAGTGGGATTGGATAGGGGTGTCACCCTTCTTTTAGTCTACACACCCACACCCTTTTCATATTCAAATTTACTTTTGAATTGAAAAACAAGTTTAAATTATCAATCCTTGAATTTATTTCATACTTAAGATTTTTGTCATTTGATTTATATGTGATATTGAAAAATATATATTCTTTGAAAATCTTAACGACTTATTAAATTCAATTCAATTGTTTTTATATCTCATTTTCAATTTCTACTTTGAAAAACATTGAACGAAATCTACAAGCATGTCTAATACAACATTGTTTATCGATGTTGTAATTCCATAAGATTTCCATAACGAACGTCAAACCATTGTGACTAAAATAAATGAAGAGAAAACTTTGTTAAATAAATAATTAATGTTTTTATAAATTGAATGGTATTTCGTTTTGTAATGTCTTATTGTGATGATGGTGTTTTCGACGAATTTTCTTTTCCCTTTTACTTCAATTGAGCACAAGTAAATCAACTCATTTTATCGTCAAATTGTATCAAATCGAAAACTTCTTTTGTTAAGCTAGTTTCTCATTGTAGGCATTGAAATCTAATTGTTTCTTAATAATCCTTTGCATTATTATCATTTAGGTACAATTAAAAACTGAGCGTTTATCAAGCATGATGGAAAACGGCAGATGATTACTCTTAAACAGTACAGCTAATGAATGTAGATTCTGATTTTTGACAGAGATTTTCTTTGACGCACAGATATTCATACTTTTAGATAGAAGAAAAATCTCTTTATTATCTTTAAAAGAGAAAATTTAGAATTAAATTGTTTGTCAATTGCCGAAGATATGAGATGAAGCAATATATCACCGTTAATATTCTTATTTGACACATTTTCATTTTGGTGAGTTAGAAAGAAATATAAAAAAAATCTTCCAAATGAATCAAATATTTGTCTCAAAATAATGTTCAGCTTCGATTTTCTCTCGAAGGCGAAACAGATAATAATTAATGCTCAAAAAATTAAGCTTCAAAGTTTCATTCAAATTCTTTTCAATTTTTTCTAGAGATCATTTTGATGCCAATCGAGGATAAAACGATATAAGAGATTAGTCAATTGATTGAAAACATTTCCGGTTGAATAGGAGAAAGTCAATTGTAAACATCATGGTAGTTCTACCAGAAATCTCTCATCAATACGGTGACCATCAATAGCCAAGCTAAAACTTTCTGCAATTGAAGGACTCTCTACTCGAAGACCTATCGTTAAAAAATGCATAAAAAAAGTTTGCTAGCAACAATTTGTTTTTACCAAAAAGTATCATCTTTCGATCAATAATCATCATTTTCGTCATTTTGTAGTAGCAACTTTTTTCGATTAAGAAACACTATAATTCGGATTATATATACGAGTATATAGTACTAAGTTAGTAGTTTCAGTTCATCAATATATCGGTCGATTCATATCTGTAATATACGAATTTTTTTCTATGGGTAAAAATGCAATAAACACAAAAGTAGCAAAAATAGACTTTTTTGTGATGTTATTTTTCACACCATAATATACCGATTAACCATTCGTTTTCATATTATTATATGCTTACTTCGAACGTCACTTACATAGGATTTTAATCAAAAAGAAATAAAAAGTGCTTTTTCTTTGTTTGAAAAATCAATTTTCTTCAATGCATAACAAATACTAAATGTTGTATCTTCCATTGGGTGCCATATGAAATGACGAATGTTGTAGGTTCAATAGCCTATTCCTCTGATTAAATCACATCTAAATCTGTCTTAGTAATATTCAAGAGACGGATAGTTTTATAAATTTTATGAATGTGCTCTTTTCAAATTTGATATTTTATTTTTTTAATTCTATACTCAACTCTAAATATTATGTTGAAATTGTGAGAAATCCAACTTTTTTCATTATAAATTTTCTACTGATAACTAACCTTTAAAATGAGATGTGTATCATGTTTTCTTATTTCTATAAGGCATACAGCAAATCGATTCATCTTTGCTCTGTTACTAATAAGAATTATCATCTCATCAATGATACAAAATTTATTTTTGAGATTTTTCTACTTCACTTTCTTGATTAATAAACATTAAATTACTTGACTTTACAATCTAGTCATACGGAGAAATCTAAACATTAAACTTTTAAAGACACAACTATCCTTAAGAAAATTTATCAACCATATGCTTTAAGCATGACGTCAACATAGTCGATCAGTCATCTCTTACTTTTTCTTCATGGCTTGTAATATAACTATTGACCATAGTTCGAGAAATTTTCATTCACTTATTCTTTCAGATAATACCATTGAATTTCAACCACATTGTACTGAAATTATCAACGACTTAGACGAAAGTTTCATCATTTGTAGAACTTTTAATTTTAATAGTTTTAATAAAAGTGTTTTTAGTAAAATTTATGTTTTCATTAGGATAGGCCCAAGTGCTAGCAACAGTGGATAAAAGTACCTTAAAAAAACTTTACAAATATCTTTTGATTGATTTCTACACTAAAACAAGATCGAAAATACGAATCAATACAATGTTCAAGTTTCTCGTAACGTGACAAATCTAACTATAATAATCTTGATTTTTATTTGAACGTGTGACTGTCAATCTTCTCTTTGAAGCATCCATATTTAGACATTCATAAATTAAATTGACTTTTATTTAAAACCTGCCAAAACTATGACGTGATCTAAATCTTGTTCATAGTATATTGACATTTTATTTTCTCGTGAATTTCTCTTTTTATATGATTCTATATCTGATAGAAAAACAAAACCTATTTATAATAGAATAGTTTATTGAAAATATCATCGTTGACATTTTGTTTCTGAAAATATTTAAATTCGAGTTTCGTTCTTTGTTTTTTTAAAAGTGTAAACTAAACATTGTATTATTTTGTCAGTAAAGGTCCAATATGAACAAGAAAACTAGTTGATATTTGATTTCTTTTTGAGATATTTTTATGAATTTCAATCCATTGATATAATATTTGTTTCCAATCATTTGAAATATTTTCGCTAAGTTCAATACTTTCAGTTTTTTTGTTTTCAATTCGATTGAAATGATTGATTTGTTCATATTTGAAAACGTCAGCCATTTCGTTTAAATGAAGATAAATTCCACGAGAATACAGAGATAACACTAATTCATATCTGCTAAGTTTATCTATATTCTTAATTAATATTTGATCATCAATAAATATTCGACTTTGCCAATTTTCAATTTGCTTTATAATTGAATAATTGTTTAATAAATATTTACTAATAAATGATGAATGTAATATTGATTGATGAATTAATAATAAATGTTGACGATCAATGGATGATAAATTAAGATTTCTATTAAATAATAAACTTGTTCCTTCAATTGATGACATTATTGATTCAAATCGATCATTTGTACTGAAAATCTTTAAATCAAAATTGTATTTTTATTTTTATAAAAACATATTTTTCTACATTTCTATATTATAAGTAAGAAAATTCCCTGTTGTGTTTTCATGATTCTACCAAATAATTATTAGATTTATCAGAAGTATTTTTTATATGAAAAAATTATTTTTATTTTTTTCTCACATGAATTAAATGATATAAAACAAATACTATTTTTGAAAATATTATTTTAAACGACTTTGAATTGAAAATTTATTTGAAAACACTTGAATTAACCTTGAAAAATCATAATTGAGCTGAGACATTCTCGAAAAATTAGTTTTGTTTGAAATAAAAATTTCAATAGATCTAAGTCAGTTTACTTTATTCACAAATTGTATAATTGATATATAATCATGAGTTTTTTCTGAATCATATTGACATTTACTTAATTTAATTAATGAATCAATAATTGATGATGATGCAGTTGCATCATCCTTTAAAAATTCAACCTAAAATATCATTATATCTTTTAATAATAAGAAACTTTTTTCTATAAGAACCTTTTGTTTAGGCATAATTAATGTTGATGGAAGATATTTTGGAGCAATGAGTGCAAGAAGAGGTGCACTATAACCAATAATAGGCATTGCAAATAGTAAAACAAATGGAGCTCCAATACGAATATCGTAACGATATTGTTCTAACGTTAAATAATCAAGACGTGTTAACGAGTTCACATCTCTATTGGAAAAATATTTATTGTATTAGAGAAAAGAAAACAAATCGAACTTTTTCCGAATTTCTCGAGCTGTTTTATAATTATCATAAAGTAATTTTGATCCAATCCAATAATGATTAAGCACATATCGAATACGAGATATAAATGAACCTTTTTCTCGTAGTGAGCTTAAACTATGAATATTTCTATGTAAAATTTTACTAGATTTGAATACACATAGGTTTTGCATTATTCTCTAGTCGGTAACTGTCGTAATATGTCCTACAATAGCTCACCGAACATTTATACATGGATACAGATTCTAATTCCAATGAGAATTATTCGATAGAGGTCCCTATTATCTATGTGTTCAATATCGTACATCATCATTTATAATCGAATAAATGTTTAATAAATCAAAGCTCTTTTTAACTTTGAGCCTACAACAGAAATCTGAGCGAATGTGTATATATTGATGTATTTAGAATTTAAAATTTGTCGCAAAATCAAATTCTGCTTGAGCACATTAGGTTTTGACAAAATAGAGGTACAAGAATTTACCGGCAATAAGAGATCATGAGAATAGTTATGAATTAATCGTAGCCGATGTCGACAATTACGAATACAGAGATCCGAGACTCGCCCAGTTTCCCCGCTTCGCCTCGCCACGAGGCGAGACGGTATTCTTCGAACCGCGGCGAGTACGAGTTGAATTTGTAACTCGCCGAGTCGACTCGTCTATACTTACAATGTCATTTCTGATGAATAAATGGTAAATCAATATCGAGACCTTAGAATTTTATTATAGATTCGTTTTTCGAGTATCTATTAACGATGAAACTTAACTAATCGGAAGAATGAATAAATAAACACACATGCATATATGTTTGGGGCAAAATTAGGATTTGACTAGACATAAACTCATACAATGGAAATAAATAAAATAAAAATAGAATAACTGATATCATTAAACAATATCTTTTTTATTGTCATAAACATTTTCCGAATCAAAGTTCTTTATAGTCTATTTCAGCAAAGGAAGTTGTGGGCGTAGGATGGATGAATAAAATAATGAGGAACAAAACAACATCCTAGAGCTCCTGGATAACTGAAAGTTATACGCTAGAGCATCATATAAGTCTATTTTCTAGAAGTCAAGAGTTTCGATTCCACTAGAGCTCAGAATCCATGAAACCCAAGCAGGTCTCTATCTGTACGATAACTGGCACTAAAGTTTCTTTTTTTCCATTTCACTACACTGTTGAGTAAAACACATGACTATATGAATTTATTTCTAGTCGAATCCTAATTTTCTTCCAGCAAAATCAGGATTTGAATGCTTCCCGAAAAAAATCTTGGTCTGTATTGGAATTCGAGTTTTGACCAGGCAAAATAAGAATTACAATTTTGCTCAACATATATAGAGTCTGCTGGGGTAAATCTGATCAAAATTTTGAAATTTCGTTTTGTTTCTGCTCGTTCCTCAATGATTACAGTATGTGTAACGGTGAATCTTTTATCACAGCTAGATCAAAGTGTCCTCTATCTACTGGTGAAACAATCACCGAAAAATAATATACTGGGAAAAAGTATTGGGCAAAATGGTGAAAGAGGTGTGAAACTGATCCCAATTACCCCATTTTGGATAATTCGGATCAGTAAGCTAATCTAGTCGGGGNAACCATCGCAGTATATCATAAAAGAGACCACTTTTTGAAACATTTCATTTAGTGATGAGTCTTTGATTTGACCTGATATGTAGTAAGTTACATTATGGGAGTGGATGAAGAAAGCCAAGCTGAACAACTTTTGTACTGGAAGTTTTCGTTTATTTTCGATAATTAAAGTAGTAGAAGTTTCAAAAACGATTTTCAGCTAAAATAGCTGGAGTTATCTGAATTACCCCGAATAAAATTGCTGAGTGATCCGAATTACCCCAAATACAGTTTTGAGTAGTTTGAGAGAGGCCTTTTGACTGCTTATATAATATGGGAATAGCTCATTCAATCGTTGTGATATCTTCAGGTCCCATAGAGGACTGTTAGAGCTACAGAGTTGCTTTGTCTACTCTTTTAATAAATGTTGGATAATATCGAGTAAAACGATGGGGAAATTTGAGTAGAACTTTTACAGCTATTTTTGCTGGACTGATCCGAATTACCCCGACTAGATTAGCTTACTGATCCGAATTATCCAAAATGGGGTAATTGGGATCAGTTTCACACCTCTTTCACCATTTTGCCCAATACTTTTTCCCAGTATATTATTTTTCGGTGATTGTTTCACCAGTAGATAGAGGACACTTTGATCTAGCTGTGATAAAAGATTCACCGTTACACATACTGTAATCATTGAGGAACGAGCAGAAACAAAACGAAATTTCAAAATTTTGATCAGATTTACCCCAGCAGACTCTATTAGGCGAGGCGAGGCGGGGCAGCAGTATTCAACTCGCCAGTATGACGAGGCGGTGGCGAGTGGTGTTTTTGACTGACTCGCGGATCTCTAATTTATATATCCAATTTTAGCGAACCTAAATCGGCTCTTCCTCGCAGAATTACCGGAGAGTCTCCAGAAAACTGGGGAATACCCAGGATCTCACTGGAAACTCCCTGAAAAATCCCAAGGGAGTGCCCGAATTTTTTTACGCAGTAGTTAAAAAGCAAAAGCCTCCTGGAGGATTGATCAAGGGGTGCAGAAATGTATTCGCCGTTTTCTTTTGCTCTTATGAAAATATATAAGAAATTCAAAATTAAGAAGAAATTATTGTTTACATTTAACATCAAATTTTGCCCAAGTGATAAATATCATTTAGACTTCTACATATGCCCTCTCAACGATAACTCGTCATTTGAGAAGATTTAACAATCACAGTAGCTGTCCACTGAGACGAGGCCTATTAAATGACTTAAGTAGAAGATCCTCGTAGAATGAGATAGATTGAAAAAAATGGATTTCGGTTCACATGAAGCTACCTGATAATTTCTGTGCGACTTCCTAAGAAGTCACCAGAGAGTCTCTGAAGATTCGGTGTCAGAATTTCCCGGGGGGGGGGAGTTCTGCAAGGAACTCCTGGGGACTTACTCTATGGCGGAGTTGACTAGAGAATACAAAATGGAGATCAAACAAATCTTTTTTCATGAATCTAAAGAAATATAAGTTTTATTTTATTTTATTTTATTATTATTCCCATTGAAATAAATTCGATAATATACCTTAAATAAGAAAGTATCTATAGTAATGATAAAAACAATTCTTGTTACTGTTTGTATTGTTTTTTCTCTAGTCTTATTGTGTTAGACTTTGAATCCAAGAGAAGTTTTCTCTCGTTTACATCTTAATCAAAAACAACCCTATTTTTATTTTATGTATTGATTCAAATGTGATAGTACATCTCAATATGGATCTTATTTTCTTACTTGAAATTGAAATTGTTTTTTTTTCTTTGTTATTTATCTTTGATTTTTTTCTGCAAATAAATCTAACTGTGTTTATTAAAAACATGATTATATTGAATTTTGAAATTCAAGAAAAACATGACTGAAGTGAAATAGATTCTAGTTTTCTAAAAGCTGATAGAATTCTGGTTTTAGATATTTCATGTAGAAAACTTTCTTTTTCAATTTTATAATGTTTATAATAAAAATTATTCAAACAATAATTTAAAAGAAAAATTAAAGAAAAAAAAACGAGATTCGAATAATAATTCTCTTTATTTCGACTAATCTTGGATTGCTGGTGGCCAATATGGATCAATAATTAGTATAATTAAAGGTAAAACAATTGCTAGAATCAATCCTATTACAATTACAATTGCAATAATTAATTGAATTTTTTTTGAGAATATTTTTGGCACATTATTTAAAGATTTACTATAAAAAAATAAAATAATTGAACGTATATTTCAAATAAGAAATTAAAAAAAAAGAAACTTGGAAAATTACTCGATAGTTATTGATATTTCACGTTGAATAGTCCAATCTGGATTCCAAAGAGATTTTGATTTGAATTCATTTTCATCAACGTCACTATGAAAATTAACAGCAGATGGACAAATATAAGGTAATGAGTGTTCTTCTAGTTCGACTTTAGTCATTGCTTCTCAAATGGCAAAGAAAAAGAAAACAAACAATGAATGAAAGATTATACATTTATTTTTATCGCAATTCCAATAAACTTATATAACTCTTCAACTTATAATTAAATTTCTTTTCTTTCATTTTTTGATTAAGAAATAATAAAATGACTTTTTCTCTTCGTTTCTGTTTCTATTTTATCGTAAATAAAATTGAAACCTAAGTTTTCTTTTCATGTTAAACATAGAATGTTTCTTTTCCCGCAAAAAATTTCATCGACAAAATCAAATGCTATTTTATAAAAGAAAATTTCCTTTACTGAAACTCTTGATGAAAACTTCTACCGAAAAAAACCTTTTCTATGAGTTAGATTTTGAAAAATTTATCTTCTAAAATTTTTAAAATAAATCTATGAACAAAAATAAGATCAAGCATTCGGTTTATTTCATTTCTTTTTGATAATTAAATCAAATAGTTTTTGTGACTACTGTCTTTTTCTTTCGTTGATAGTCTTCAGAAGAAATGTTTCTATTTTTTCCTACGTTAACAAAAATATTTACTAAAGCAAAGTCATCAGACGATTATATACAAATAAAAACAATAAAGAAATTTTTCAACTCATAAAAAAATCAATGGCCCATTTTTCCACAAAGACAATTCAATTTTCGACTTTCAGTTGTCTGATTTATAGAATTACCCGTTCATATTACTTTTTCTATGTACTTTTAAGCATACTATGGAAATTTAAAGATTCGGCACATTACTTTATACATTTATTATTCAACTAAGTTGTTTTTTTACATAGAAATTTAATAGAAATAAATTCTAATCAGAATTCTTTGTATGAAAATATTCACGTCCAGCTTTCGATTTCTATTTTTCATAAAATCAAATTCTTTTATTTAATGAAATCTACTAGTCTGGAGTAATTTTTTAATATAGGTTCATTTTGTTCACAGATTAATTCAAATTGAAAATATCAAGAATTTCTAAAGTAAAAAGAAAGATTGTTTTTCTTAGTAATGACTTGAATCGATCTGAAACGAATCTTTGCGAGTAATTTGGATCCGGTCATAGTTTTAGCTTCTTGTTTTCAATCGTATAGTTCGAAAATATGATTAAAGTTTTCAATCAAGAATTTATTGAGTAAGATAGTTATTATGTTAGTTTGCAAATGATAAAATCAAAATTTTAATTTGTTTTACAACTAATTGATCTCTGTTGTGATTATTTATAATAATTGAATAAAATTTTCTCGCAAAGATTTTTTCAATTGTAATATGTTTTATTCGATGAATAAGAGTGACATCTTTTTAAATTATCAATCGTAAAAATATATAAATCATCACCGAATATAGAAAAAGAAAACACTATTGTAAATAGTGAACAAATTAAGATTTCGATTAATAATAAATGTCTTAGGTTTTACGAGGAATTTTAGAATTATGTTTGGTTATTTGAATGCACCAATACGTAACTCTATTTTGTATTATTATTTTTCTTTATTTTTTAAAAATGTTTTTTACTATACTTCATCAGATTTGTGTAAAATTTAAATGAGATAAGATAATAATTCTCAATGGACATATATTTCGTACGTCATGGTGAAAGTTTATATAATGTTAATCCATTAGATGATTCTATTGATTGTCCATTAACAGCATTAGGAGTTGAACAATCAATAAAATTAAAACCTTGTTCATATCCAAATCATTATTCATTAATAATTTGTTCGCCTTTACGTCGTTGTATTGATACAATAAAATTATCAAAAATAACTTGTGATCACTTCGAAATAAATGATTTATTTCGAGAAATTCGTTCTGGCTCAAAATCCGATCTATTAAATGAAAATGAAAAAATTTTATTTGAAAATGAACAAGAAATAAAACAAAGAATTAATCAAATAAATAATTATTTATTAGAGAAGAAAAAATTAAATATCTATTCAAATATATTAATTGCAACACATGCTGATTTAATTTGGAATTTAACTGCGTATCAAATAGGTGATGATTTATTTGGAAAATGGGTAGAGAATGCACAATTATTACGTTGGAAAAAAATTTAATATTTTATTTATAATTTTTGTAAGTTGTCTTTTTCTTTATTCATTTCATATTTTCAATAATTATTTTCATACAAGAGCTAGTTTATAGAAAGTCTTATCGTGAAATATTTCTCATTAAAATCTCAAAAAAAAAAATTTAAAAGAGGATAATGAAAGAAAATTTTATTTCTATTTGAAAACTTTCTTCCATAATTTTCAACTCTAGTCTTTTGTTTCTTGTCCATCAAACAATTCTCTAAGAGTTGTTCTTTCCATCTAATCTGTTCAAATAATAATAATTTTCATTTTTAGATTACACTGAAGACATTTCTAAGAAAGAAAATAAAAATTCAATATTCACAAAATTCTTTGAAATATGATTATTAAATGATTAAATTATAAAAATATGTTTCATTGGCACGTAAAAAAATTTCTTATTATGATTATCTGAATATAGATTTATTTTAAATTCATTCAGACTTATTAAAGCGAGCTTTTTTCAATTTTTTGTTTACTGAACTCAATTGAAATTATATAAATCCATCTTTTTATTATAAACTTTAAATGCAGATTTGCATTCAAGATTGCAGTATAAAAGATGTTGAATTTAAAATGAGGAACTCAGGAAAAGAGACAATGAAAACACTAATGTATCATTTTCATTTCGCATCAAATCAAATATTCCATGTATTTATTAAAATATATCTATTTTTTATTCTAGGTTATGAACAATCAATAAAATTGATTTATTAAAAGTTTATTTTTTATTTTTAATATTAAAATAAATACAAATATGCTTGTCTTGTTTTTTTTTCTGACTCGTTTCATTTTTTTACCTGTTCTCTTATTGAATTTAACCTCTAAGTGGAAATTTATTTAAATGAAAAAAAACGAACTAACGAGTAGCCTATTGAAGAGAAAAAAAAATCATCGGAATATATTCTTTCGTAAATAGTTGATTATTGAAAGGTTCTATTTTTGGTTAATGTTATTGTTATATTTGAAATAAAATAAGAAAAAGACGAAGAAGAAGAATTCGAAATGACATCAAATAGAAAGCATTCACTTATTGACACACTAACTATTGAGAATAATTTTTCTGATAATCATCAATCGAATTCCGAACGACGATGGAGACGATCAAGTATTGCAGTATTTCCTTGGGTGAGAATTTCTATTCATTTCACTTTCTAAATATAAGAATTAGTATAGACCTGTTTTTTTCTAATTGAATTTTATTTACTTTCTATAGATGAATAAATTCAAGCCATTTATCTATGGAGCTAAGTAAGTCAAGTGTAATTTTTAGTATTTTGTTTGTTTTATTTACCAAAACAACTTTCGTTGTGCTAATTTTAAATTAATGTTATAAGATCATAATTATTTTGCAATAGAATTCAAAAAACGGAAGAAAAATAATTTAATCGAAATAAATAATTCAATCTATTTACCATATTTTAAGAGAAAAGAAAAAGAAAATTTTATAATGAAAATGAATCATTATCATTTTTACATAAGTAAATATGTCTAAATATGTATTTTAAGTTATTTATGTTATTTGAAGATCAATAAAAATTTTATGTATACAGAAATACTTTTTCTTTCATGAAAATTGAGAGGAAAACTAATCATAGTAATAATTGAAATTAAAAATATTTTTTATGAAATTTTATTGAAAAATTCTAACAAGAAAATTCAATTTTATTAAACAAATGAATGACAATAGGAAATAAATATTTTCCATCAAAATTGATTTGGCATTTTTCTCTCCGCCTAATAAGATTGATCTACTTATTATTTTAATTGAAAATAAACATAAAACATAAATATATGCAAATTGTTATCGATTATTTTATCGAGCACAGAAAAAATTTCGTAATCAAAAGATTTTAAAGAAAACCAGAGAAGAATAAAGTAAAGTAAAATCTTTTTCTTAAATTTGTAATTCTATTTCTATTTAGAAATGATGATGTGCCTGATTGTTATAATCGAGTTCGTTATATAAGAGATTCTTGTAAAGTATTATCTGATCTTTGGAAAACTGATAAAGATTTTGTGAGTTAATATTTTTTTGAGAACAATAAAATATGTTGATGAATTTATGTTTTTTTCTTCTTTTAGCTAAATAAAAGTATTGATAATGATGTATCAAAATCATTTAAAGAATTTCGACTGAGTGATGTTGCACGTTCATATCGTTCTCCATGTGGAATAAATGGAAGTCCATCGATTTTAAATCAAACTATTGATGATTTAATTCAAATTCATGATTATATTGATATCAAACGAAAAGAATGGCTTGATCAATTAAAAAAAATTATTGAACAAGCAAGAGATAAACAAGTATAAATTTTGTTCGGAAATATTTTCGAATTTCTTTTTTTCATTCAAATTTTGCTTTCGAATCTTTTATTAGTCAAATATTCGTCAAACAATGATTGAACATCGTGATAATTATGAAAAAGCACAACGAAAATTAGAAACAGCTGATTCAAATTTAAAAAAGTTTGTTGTTTTCTCGATTTAATTGTTAGAATTTAATCTCCATCAATTAAAAGATTTCAAACTCGATCTGATCGTTTAACAGTATCAAATTTTGATGAACGTTCTCGCGAATTAGAAGATATTCGTACAGAATGTGAACAAGCACGAACATTATCACGTGACTTATATGCAACTGAAACATACAGATTTGCAAGTGAAGAACATCAAATAACAGTTGATATATTTTCAAAATATTTATTTGAACAAAATCAATTTTATAATGAAGTATCAAAATTTTTATCACTAAAAATGCCAATTATTGAAGATCGTTTAGAAAATGATGAATTAAAACCATTATTTGGTTATGATTTAATAAAACATTGTTCAAAAAGATCTGATAACTTAATAGCTTATCCAATTGAAATATGTATTCGATTATTAGAAAATAGTTTACGTGAAGAAGGTCTTTTTCGTCTTGCACCATCGCATGCAAAACAAAAAAAATTGGTTGCAGAACTTGATTTACAATCTATTGATAAAGCTTCAACATTAAATGAACTTAATTATGATCCACATGTTGCCGCAAGTACACTTAAACAATATTTAAGAGAACTTCCAGATTGTTTACTTACTAATGTACTTCTATCACAATGGAATCAAGTTCCTTCATTAACGTAAATACATTCGAATATTTTTGTTTTATCTATATTTAATTATGTTATAAAAATTTAATTCTTCTGCAAAATAGATTTTTAAAAGAATATTTAATTTTTAATTTTAGTAGTGAACAAGCACGTCTAGAACGAATTTCACAATTAATAAACCAATTACCTGAAATTAATTATTATAATCTTTGGTTAGCAGTGTTTTTGTTTTGTTTAGAACAAATAATAAATTCTTTTTTGTTCTTTTAATTTTAGTTATTTAGTTCGTTTCTTATCTCGTGTTGCTGAATATTCATCTGAAAATAAAATGACACCAAGTAATTTAGCAATATGTATAGGATGTAGTATATTATATGGAAAAGATCAATCATTATCATCATCATCACATGCGTCAATATCAAATTCTTATACAGCTGCTTCAACTATTCTTGAATTAATGATTATTCATCACAAACTATTATTTACGAATTATTCTCAACAAGAACAAATATCAAAATCATTTAAATCTCAACCAGATCTTATTCCAACAGAATTTTATCCAGTATTAGTTTAATTTATTTCTTTTTCTATAAACGTTTAGTATGATTTATTTTATTTTTCTAGAAAAGCCGAACTGTTTCAAATGAAAATTTACTAGAAGCTCCAAATTTATCAGGCTACGCTCAACCGTATGTATTTATATTATTTGAATTAATAGATAAAAATAAAAACGAATTCATTAAGGTCTCCTGGAACGCGTCGAAAAAATAAAGCTCCTCCACCACCTCCATCATCTATTCCATCTCAATCGTGTTTATATAATCAACAAACAATAATTGGAGATATAAATAATGATAAAATATCATCTGAAATCAATTCTAACGATCAACTATCAAATGAAAATTTAACAGGTAATCAAACAAAAATCAATCAAGAAGAAAAACGAACAAAAGTCCTTAACTCGATAAATATTGAAGAATCATCTTCTCAATCTAATCAAATCAAATTATTATCAAAAAGATTTACAGGAGGTTCTGTCGTTTTATTTTATGCTAGCTTTCGTTCACACCCCCATATCTATGTCAATATTTCTTCTCTTGCTTTAATTGTTCGTTTATTGGTTATTAATCTAAAAGCATAATTTTCGTTCTCTGAATAATATGTCTAGAAGCGAGACAACAAAAAAGACATCAATAGCTATCTAACTTTGGTGATTCGATCATTAATTATATTTGTTAATTTCATTTTTCACAACAAAAGAGCAAAGAAATGAAATAAAATAAAATTTCTATTATTATTTTAGTGACAAGCTCATCAAGTTTTAGTCCGAGTGACAGAATTCATCGACGTACACCAAGTGGTGGAACACAATTAGATCGTCCAGGAGCTCCACCGCCTCTTCCACCATCGGTTGTTCTTGTTTCTTCACCAATTTTTCAATCGAAACAAAGAATTTCATTTCCATTATCAAAAACGAATTATGAACAAGAAATTAGTTCAAATATAGAAGAAAAAACAATTGAAAATGATCTATCACAAGATTCACCAACTGTTCGAACAACAACAACGACGGTAATCAATGATGGTGTTAATGTTGGAAAATTAATTTTAGAATTAAATAATCGAATGGCTGCTGCAAAAACAAATAATAGTCAAACATCAAATAATATTCGTGCTTCTTCTATTCGAAATAGCACATTATCTTCACCTGGAGAAACAACTGATTTCTAGTCTTTTATCATTTCCGGTGCTATTCACACATTATTCATAGTGACTAACTGAAAACAATTTCATTAATTATAATCTTTTCATTTCATTTCTTTTCGGTTTCTTTTTTAAATTTGATCGCTTGTTCTATAAATATAAATCTATACATTTGTACTATTCCTAATCAAGTGAAAAATAAAACGATTAAGATTTTCTTTTCTTCTTCAATATGATCTCGGCAAAAAAATCGTGTAGCTTTCAATAAACAAATGTTTTTAAAAATTCATGATATTGATTAACATTTTCTTTGACTGAATCACCAATGAACTGCTAGATTCGTATTTATCAACAGTAGTCAGATAATCATATTCAATATTAATTAGAAGTAATTGTTGGACACGAAAGAATCTTACGTAGATTGAGAAAATTATTCTTTAGAAGAAAAAAAACATTTTGATTATTTTCAATATTATTGATTTTTTTAATTACATGAAGTGACAACGATAATGAAACATTCGATGAAATTGTTGTCGGATTGATATTATTTTTCTTCAATTATTCTACTTAGATATAATCCAGTTTTATTGTTTCTTGCGTAAGATTTCCTTCATTATGTTCATCTTCTCAATGTGAATGGTAAATTTAAAATGATTTATAAATATCTAGATTCATAAAAAACAAAATATACATTCTCATCTATTCGTTGATTTAATAAAAACAATTTGCTTTTTATATTCATCATTTCTGTTTTATTTACAAAAATTAATTTTTCTTCATTAATAAAAAAACTATATCGAATAGTATAAACATAATTACGTAGAATCTTTTACGGAAATATGTTTTTTTCTAAATCATATTTATTGAAGTTGACAAGAAAAATATATGTAAATAGAAGAGAAATTATAAATTTATTGGACTAAGCGTTTGTTTGTGAATAAATAATGTCCAAACTTAAAAGAACTTCACTCTTGGTTATTAATCTTTATCATTATAATATTTCTATATGTCTTCGTGTTTATAATTATTGATTTTATCCAGTATAAGAATATAAATAAGATTTATTTAATATGATGGAAAAAATCATGAAAAGATTAATGTATATTCATTATAAAAGAAATGAAAAGTTAATGGTAACTATTAAAAATCTTGTTAGTAATGGAAAACAATTTTGTTATATCAGTAAGTTGAAATATTCTACAATAAGAAACAGAAATTCTTATGAGAGATACTTCATTTTCTATCGATTTATAAATATATTATTTTTGTTTAAACTGAGAATTTATCTTTTTTCCCAAATTTCTTTTGAAGTCGTAGTCAATATTTATTGAAAAGTAAAATCATTTGATGAGTTTCAAATGAAAAATATGTTTGAATTATATTGATAAATATATACTTAAAAAAGTAGTATGATTTTGGTTTATATCTCTCAAACATCTTCGTAAATTATCTATTTAGTATTGTGAAAAACTTCTATTATGCTTTGTAAATTTCCTTGAATTTGTAACATGTATTAATAATATTATATTAGTCCCTATCATAATATGCACATTCTAATAATGTTCAATCAAACAAAAATTTATGAAAATAATGATACACTCCTTACTTAGAATTGAACTTTCAAAGAAATTTTTGTGTCATTGAAATATTTAAGTATTCATCTTATATTTTTAAATACTTTTTCTTTTCATATAAATATATTTGATAATATTCAGAGATTTAAATTGATATTTTAGAAACTTTTCATGATAATCAATAGAATATAAAGTGAAGATTTGTTTAATTTTTGAAATAAACAATAACTTAAATCTAGTCAAAAACGTAAATTCTTAAATGAGTAATTATCGAAAACATTCAAATGAGTGCCAAATGATTTATTATTTATTTCAAAAATTTTTCAAAATTTTTGTTTATTTCTTCTTAATATATTAAGATATTTTCTGACGAATTTATTTGTCACTTGGTTAAAATTAGAAGTTTAATCTATAGTTTCTATAGTAAATCAAACTAAATATATATAACGTTATATTCAAGTGAAAAACTCAATATCAAACTTTAGAGTTATCGAATGCAACACGAAAATGAAAGCACAAGTTTCATTGAGGCAATCTTGTGTAAAATCAAACAACGGTAAAATAAGAGCCAATACAATAAATAATGTCAAACTCAACGACTGGAAAATGAAAATTTATTGTATGAATTAGATAACAGTTAGACAAAGAAATATGGTTATTTCATGATAATCGTTTTATGAGATAGTTTCAAAACTTTATCTCTTAGAAAATTTATTGATTTTTATTTACGTTTTCAGAAAGATATTTATAGGAAAAAAAAAGAATCATTTGATACCAAACTAGTGGTGAGAAGCAGTATTTAAAGCATTTTCTATAACCAGATCTTCAGCTGAGTATAATTATTCCAAACAATATTTGTACGATTTGTATCACGAAGTTTAGGCGTATTTCTTAATAAATTGTTAACACATTTCTGCTGAACCAATAATTTGTCAAGACCATGAAAACCATCACGTCGATAACTACTACCTTTGTTGATAATAATTTCAACGAGTTGTTCAAAATAGGTGACAAGTGATATAATTAATTCTGCCAGATTTTCATCAGGATGTAAACCGCATCTACTGGTCCACAGAGAAACGAGTCGTGGAAAATATTTCGATAATATAGAAATGTCGATTAATTTTGGTAAACTTATAGATTCTAGAAAGAGAAAAAGAGAGAATAATTGATTATTTCAATTTTACAATAAGTTCTCAGCACTGATGCAGCATTACCGATCTCCAAAAGAAAAATCACAAGTACATTGTTTTTTAATTAGTTAATAGTTTATGTGACAATTGAATCTCACGAGATATGATGGTTTATATATTAACCTCTGAATATAACTATTGACGATTAAATCTTCTTAAGTCATAGAATCTCATGTATAAGAAGAGATGTTTACAAATATTCTACACGATTAATGCGGTGCGAAGCACAGCATTTATGGAGTCTGACGCAAGTTGTTTTTCTTTTTTAAAGTGCATAGTAGCGGTTCTTCATAAAAATCAATGTGTCAGTAAGTTCTCTAGACTATAAGATTAGTTTACTTAAATATGTCTGATGCTTTAGAAATAGCAAAAGTTGTTATTTACCGTATCCATTACAAACGTATAAATGCAGATGACGCAAATTCAGAAGAGGTGAAACAGCAAAAAGTCCACTGGCAAAAACTGAATCAATACTCATGACGTGATTCCAACCAATAGTTAAATCCATCAGCTGAGGTGCTGCTGAAAGAAGCAAGTGAAGAAAAGGCAATTGTTGTGATTTCAAAAGAAAGTTATGATTGACAAAGAATGTAAGCGATCGCAGTTTATCCAGTCGGAATTGATTGAAGTGTGACGAAAGGATGATAAGTCTTGTAGCAGCCTATAAATATCAAAGCACATTAATATCAATATTGAAATCTAGTATAAAAAGTACCTTTTATTTTTTTAACATGCTCTAGTTTCTCCCACCTGATACATGTGGAACAAATTTTTTTCTGTATACTTTGACTTCTGAAAACTCGTTCTCAAAAGCAGAACAAAAGATCTAGTAATATCAAAAAGACAAATGTCTGATGACTAAAGTACTAAATTATATGCAGCTAGATACCATATTACAACTCAAAGTTCACTCTATCATTTAACGTAAACGTTGTGTCAAAAACTGAGATATCGTTCTGATTTAGTTTTGTATATTAGTCAATATATCAGTTTATATTTCCTGGTCATTTTTTTACTTTAGTAAAAGGTCGAACATTCTCTCAATATACAATGCTAATCTTTAGAAACACACTACACATCAATTTTCCAAACAGTAAATCGATAGGCATTCATTTTTTAGATTTATTCCTACTAGCGTGAAACATTTTGTCACATGGGCATAAATTTCTTCAGCTTGTTGAGCAAGAAAGTGAAGTGCTATGAACAAACCTTGTAGTCTATATATTTCATGCACATAAGATAACAATTCTATGTGAATAAAAGCAGTTTAGAGTTTGACTAACTTTCCAGATCAAATATCTTTCTGCTGAAGAAAAGTTCGACTTGCAAAACGAGATCTACTATCTTTTAATCACGGCATCATAAAATATTTTTTTATGCGCGTAATTTTCGTGAGTTTCTTAATTCGACAAATCTCAGGGTTTGCACATGTCAACAATGCGAAAACAAGTTCGACTCAGATAGTTAAAGTACAGAAAGAATGTTGAAATAGAAGTGAAGTGAAAAATAACTAAATTTGTTCGTTTTTCTCGGCATAAAATCAGATTAAATCATAAAAAAATAATCTCTCAATCCTACTTCATTCACTACGTTAACGTACATTTTGGAGATTAGTTCCACCCCAACGGCCAATTGACAATTTCTTTGTCGTTTTAAACTTTGACAAAACATTGAAAATTTCTTCTGAGCTTTTAATATGATCGCAAGTCCATTGAATCGATGATGTTGATGGTTCTTGTTTGAGTTTCATTGCAATAGAGTGATTGTGTATGATTCGATGGTAAGGTAGAGGTGAACGAGTGAAAATAAGAAAAGAATATTTCTTTGGTAGTGATGGTAACTTTGAACGATAATAAGTAAGACAATGTAAACGCTGCTCTTCAAGACAATAATCGATATTGTTAGCTTCAAATGGCCATTCAAAGTTACAATGTCTATGCCATTGGCACTCGAGTTCACCAGGAAAGCGAAGAAGAAATCGAAGACACGATGGACGAAGAACAGGCATATTTTTCTTTGACTGAAAATATTTTTGAAAATCGATAAGACGATTGAATGCTAAATTCAAAGAAAAAATGCCAATAATTTAAGAACAATTCATGATTTTTAGTTGAACAATTCATAGAATGTCTGATGGTATTTTTCAACGCTTAGACATTTTATGTGTGATCTATACATTTCTGATATTGATTATCAAATCCTAACATAAAATAGATGCCATTTCCTTTTCGACAAATAAAGGACTATAGCTATTCTTTGTCAAGAAAATTTTGAAAAATTGCAATTTTTTATTCTCTATTATGATAAACTTAAAGTTCCACTTTTATATGGAAGATTGAATGAAAACAAATTCAGTTGTCAAAAATTCTTCTTTGAAAATTATGTGACAGCTCAATTCAGATAAATTTTATCATAAGAGATGATATTTTCCCTACTTGAAATTCAACTACTTATGGTACTATAACTCGACCTGATCCGACCTGAGTGAATTTGAAAAGTTGAATTCGTGCAGAAAATAAGTTATACAGATACAAACCAGTGTTTACACTTACTTTTATCATGAATTTCAATCAATGTCAACTTTTCAACTAAAGGCATGTGTACCAATGATAAAAATGTCAGAAGATCGTCTAGTGACATGTAGCTGAGCTTGAGAGAACGTAAACGACTTACAATATTGGTAACATTTGTCACTTGGATATCATTTAGAATATTATGTTTCGTTTGTTTCATAAAGGTGATACAGAGATGATCAAGAACAGGTAATAATTGAGTATCAAGAAGAATAAATAGATCACTTAATCGTCCGATAAAGAGTGACAAATGAACAGTATTCGGCAAATGCATTGTTTTCCATTCATATGTATCGAAATACCAGTCGTCACTGATGCCATCTAAAAGAAAAATAAAGATCTATATGAAAATGTCTATAATATCAAATATCAAATAATGACAACTATCTAGATTCTCATTTTTTTTCTTTCTATGAATAAAATATTTTCGATTTAACGACATTTGTCGATTATCAAATTTGAATTTGTTAATACAGCTTAAAAAATTTGAAAATAACATTCTTATCAGTTAGTTAGTCTTTGTCGAGAATAGACTAGATTAAAGTGTTGTATAAAAAAATCCAGATAATTTCTATCACTATTTTCTATTTTAGAGTGACAAAAATGATGTTTACATTCACTAAGCATCAATCGATTGTACTCAATTAACTGACTTTATCAGACATAAAAATTATATCAAGTATAATATTGTTGTGAACATCACATCTACTAATCGATTGTTATTTAACTAACTTGACTTTTGAAAAACTCCTTGATTTTATAGTTTATCTTAGATACAAGCAAGAAGCAAATAATATTTATAAACTATATAATAAACTTACCGACTTCGACATCAAATACCATACTGTAGAACGAGAGTTGATGATCAGTGAAAGTATTAAGCATTTTCAAGTACGAAGAACTGCGTATAGGCGTACCAAATGTGAAATGAATATAGCGAAGTGATGTTGACAATGGAAGTAACGCTTCTACTATGTTAATTCGCCTTATGGCTCCTTCTGTCATATACAATCGACGAAGTGAAGGAAATAAACGTGAAAAAGAGGTATTGATGGAAGAAAGCTGTATTAGAGAGTGATGGTTGTTGCAAAGTGCATCACTAGCAAGTGTACCACAAAGACGAATAGTATCGATTGAGGAGAGAAGATATTTTGACCAATCATCTTTCCCTTCAAGTAGTTGACGCATATCAGACAAACGAATGCTACTGCTATCGCATTGAGATGTATCGAGAATTGGACGTGGAGACATGGCAAAAACTAAACCATTAATACGATGATTGAGACCAACTAGCGCTCGATAAAGATCGATTGATGAAAGGAAGCTCATAAATAATAACCAAAGTTCATTTGGCAACCATTCAATAGATCTTGGTGTTATCACCATTGTATTGAAGAAAATATCCTTGAGAAGACTGTTTATTCTA
>OENM01001296.1:22439-38306 GCA_900239745.1 Rotaria magnacalcarata | reverse complement strand
AAGTTGCCGCTACCACGCCGCTGACGCCACGGCGGCAGCGGCGCGGCAGCGGCAGCGGCAGCAGTAGCACCACCATGGACATCTCTGGTACATATATCACAATTCACTCAGTTCATAAAATAATCATACGCTGTGTTCTAGCGTTACCGGAACTTCGCTGGTAAGACATTTCACCAAAAGGACACTCGCCAATGGCGAAAGTTCGGAGGTATATTGACGAACGCCCATTGTACTTTCGTCAATTGGCGAAAGTAGAGTGGAATTTCGTCACTGGCGAAAGTGCTCTTTGGCGAAGTTTCGGAATCCCCAGGTGACCATGTAAAATCGAAAAACCGCACATAGGATATTTCACAATAAAAAAGCAGTCTATTCGCAATTATTGTTTTGTATAAATTTAGCTATATTCTTAAAAGAAACAGAACTATCGTCAGATCTGCCGAACACTAGTATTTTCACGCCAACCAGCAGCAAAAAATGACAAGGTAAGGGTGCCACTAGAATTCATTCTTTTTTTGATACCTTATAATGAACTATATGAATGTTATTGCTTTGTTTTAAAAGAAATTCATCGTTATCATTAATGTTCTATCGAGTTAAAAACATAATATCTCATCGTAAACTACGACGTTTCCAGAAGTATATTCGACAACATTGTATTCTTATTCTATCCGTTCTAACTATACTTATTTTTATCATAATATTTCGTGAAGAAATAACGTATCACTTTTATATATGTACACTCGATGTACAACCCTACCAAAATGCTATCACCCTATGGAGTAGTGATTATCATATAAGGTATATGAATGGCCTCCATAGTTTTGTTCGTATTGAATTTTAATGACATTTTATTTTCAAATTTTAGTCCTATTCAAGATCTCAAAGCTATTCTTGGACCTTTGGGCGTACAATTTTTCGATAAAAGTTTGTCATATAGTTGTCAACGAACAAGAACATGTTCGCCTCATCTTCGCGTGTTAACAAGAACTAATGGAATGAATTTTTCCGATCAGCTCTCTTCGGAATTTTATGAATTTTATAAAAATCAAACGGAAATGAATTTAGTCGATGCATTTGTTTGTTTTCATCCTGTATCAATGTGCGAATTGTACATGCAATTTAATCGTAGTATGATTGTTATTTCGTCAACACGCTATGAACTTTCAAGATTTCAGCCCGATCAATGGATGAAATTAAATGAAAATTTGAAAAAAATTGCTCAAGATCCAAAAAATTTCGTAGCAGCCAACAATCTTTACGATGCTGAATATATTCGTTATTTTACCGGTATAAAGGTTTCGGTTTTACCCAGTCTTTGTGGTTATACAAATGCTGATTACAATCCAAAGCGTACACAATTTCTACTTGCTCCAATACATGCATTGTATTTTGATGACTTATTTAAAAAACTATTAAAGACATCTTTTAAACGATATCAGGATCATAAAATAAAAATTGTACCCATACGAAATCTCTATCCTAACTATAAATACTCTGATTTAACTAATCATCCAGCTATTATTCACGTTCCTTATCAAGTTTCAATAATGAGCCTATTTGAACAATACCGAATGAATATTCCACTTGTATTTCCATCGCTTCACCTTTTGACGAAATGGCATTATGAATATGGTGTAGTCGCTGAAAAAACCTGGGAGCAAGTTCTCAATGAGCGAAGATCGAAGAGTTCTCGTATAAATGGCGTTCTGACGGATGTGCCCGATCCTAACAATGATTACGATCGTTCGGCAATACGATATTGGTTGAATTTCTCAGATTTTTATCAATGGCCACATATTACATATTATGAATCGACTGATGATCTTATCGCAAAATTGATTTCAACCGATTTTCGAATGATTAGTAAGCAAATGAAGGAATATAACAGACAAGTTGGCGAAAGTGTAGTGAACAAATGGAAAGAGATTTTGAATAATATAAAACAATATTCAAAGAAATTTCAATACTGAAACCCCTAATAGTTGAAACAAAAAATGCAGTAAACAGTGAAAAATCAGTCTAGTAATTTGCATTAATGTAATCCAGTTTTGAAATTTTATTAATTCTTTGGTAACAAGAAACTCAACTTTGCAATTTGAATTTCTCCGGCGATGATCACAATTCTCGATCATCTATGAAATCTCTACATAGAAGGCCATTTAGAAGTGTATAGAGTGTTGTGACTTAAACGTATCATGGCATGTTTAATCACCTATTAGATTTTAAATGCTCTACAGTTTTGTATCGGATTCGAAATTTTTCTATGCAGAATTTCTACGTAACTTTGCGGCTTGGTAGTCTTAGAAAATTTGATAATTCTGTATAAATTTGTCTGTTTCTAATGCAGTATAGCCATCCTTTCTTGACTCTCTTAAGAAAAATCAAAGAATCCTGTCGCTCATGAACAACAAAAGGTTGTACAGCGGAAAATGAATGGCTCTAATCGAGTACGTTTATTAAGAATATTCTTTTTTTTTTATTTCATAATCTCTTGTTGGGTAAATCAAAGAAAATTCATCGCATATTTTCTTTACGAAGAAAAACTATTAGATTGATTTATTTTCAATGGTTGAAATCTATATATTTACAAAAAAAACAATCTCCCAAGTTACGAAATTCATCGAAAACGGCGCTGTCTAATGTTTGCATTTACCTTTTTAAATAATTTTACTTATTTCATCTTCTATAAACATCAACGGAATGTATGGATGCGAACGAATCAATAAACAATTAAATGATTATTATTCATTTGTTACCTCTATAATTCATTTTCTTGAAAAATTTGTAAATCAATTTCATAAATCATTAATAAATTATTCCTTTGTTCTAAAGCATTTTCATAAAAAATCAACTAATCTATTGACTAAAACTAATTCAATTTATGAATCTACACAACAATTATATCATGCTTTTTCATCTCTAACACAAACATTCGACGATGAATATTATCATCTCGCACAGAGAACTTCATTTCTAAAAGTCATTCAATTGACAATTGAAAATCTTAAACAACAAATGAATTCATCAATATATTTAAAACAAAAAAATAAATTACATAAATATACAAATCGTATCATACGTTTAAATCGTAATAGAAAACGACAATATTTATATCAATTAGTTCAACAAATACGAAAACATGACAAATTAGCATTGACTTCGAAAGATAATCTCGATAACATTGCATTACAAACAACTCGTCTTCTGTGGAAGCTTTTTTCCTGTTCGCCTTATAAATTCAATGTACAATCCACCAAAACATCTTCAACTTCACTGCGTATCACTGATGCAAATGTCGATGTACCATGTATTGAACATAGTCAATCTAATGAACGGTTGCCTTGCCCTATTGAAGAAATAGGCTCTGGCGATCAGCCACAAGAAAAACAAATTAAAGAAACTATACCACATGAATTCAACCAAGAACAAAGGCAACTATCAAATAGTAACAATGCATTAATCATACCAGTGAATTCTAAAATAAGTACCAATGAAAATCGATCCGTTTATTCCACTGATATTGATGAAACAATTGTTGAAAAAAATCGACTAGTTGATGAGGATGAGGATGAAGACGATCGATGGATAAAATTAGTAATACAGAATGAAATTCAATGGCAGAAAACAGCATTATCTATATCAACAGATCAAAGTAGTGACGACAATGAAAGTATTAATAAAGAACACAGAAGAACAATTAACGCTAAAAATTCAATACATTTATCTGATATAAGTTATACAACAGATTATTATTCACAAAATGAATCAGATTAAATTTTTATATCGCAATATGATATTGAGTTTCACTACAAACGATATATGAGAACTCGAATCAAGATACATTAATTTCAGATAAACTTGATTGTCGTATTAAAACTAAAGTACTTGATAATTGTTGAGGGATAATTTCAGATAAACTTGATTGTCGTATTAAAACTAAAGTACTTGATAATTGTTGAGGGATAATTTCAGAAAAGAGTCTTATCAAAAATAGACGTCTGGAACTATTCATTTCGATATTCATAACCTTGGATAAATTTTTGATACGGTTCATAGGTGATTATCTTGTTTCTCTTTATATTGGCAATGTTTTGATCATTCACAACATTTCTGAAGCGTGCACACAAGCTCAAATGGTGTGCTAGAAAAACTTCGAATCATTGTTGCTATTCTTATGATTCTACTAGTCTATATTTTAAGCCAATCGTAATACTTAATATAAATTAGTTAAACAAGTTGAACAAGGAACTATTAGATATAACTCAAATTCTATTTTTGCAACTGTGAAGTTCTCCCATATTTATTAGATTTAACTGAAGCAAAATCTCCAACTATTTCATTTATAAATTCACATAAAGGAAAGTCTAATTTGCTGATAGCAGACAAATATATTTTCAAATTGAATAAAAATGACGTGTCATCAATTGTTTTTCTCCTCACTTACATTTGATATCTTCTATGATGTTAATTAGTTCAAAAATTATAAATAAACATACTGTGTCTGTTGCTTTAATTTTTCTTTTTTGTATGTAAAATATATATTACAAATTTACGTATTTATGCAATTAATTTTTTTCACTGAGATAATCTACCACGCGCGTAGTTGTTTCTACAACAGTAAAAGTTCAAAATGAATTAATATTTTTCTTTCTTTTGTTCAAAAGTAATTAAAACAACTGGTAAGTGATACAGGATCTTTGTAAAGACCCCTCAGAGTCCATGAGTCATGGATTCCATAAAAGCAATGTTTTGAGAACTTTCTTTTCATTGAAAAATTGCAAATTCATGTAGTGATTCACAGCTCTAAAAATTAACTGGGGATTCCTAGNATAGACTAGCAGAAATTCTTTGCATATTCTTCTCATTTGAGTATTTTTTTGGCCTTTTCAACTTACAGATAAATAGACAGAGCGGGTTATTTTATTGTACTTTTTCTTCTTCTTTTATGTATTATTCAAATAAATACAATAATAAAAAACAGAATATCACACTATTATTATCATTTCTTACTCGTTAGCTTCAATTTATCGTCTACTCCTTTAACATAATTCTTTACGTTTACTAGGTTGTGATGATTAAGTGCCAATGCTACTTCATAAATTGTCTGCGCTGTCTTTAAACATGTCAATGACTGTTCTAACTCACCCATGTCTTCGTAGACAAAACCCATGTTTGTGTAGGTATCTGCAATACCGGGATGTTGAACAGGAAGTGACTTTAATTTTCTAATGCAAGATCATAATGACCGAGACATCAATGAATACCACCAATATTGTTGTACGACGAACCCAAATCAGGATGATCTACTGGTAGATTCTTCTCTTGAATAGCAAGTGACTTTTCATTGAAGTCGAGCGCTTTAAAATATTTTTTCTCTTGGTCGTAGATCATGCCAATGTTGTTGTAAAACATAGCCATACTCGGGTTATTCTCATCGTGTGCTTGTTTGAAGAGTAACACGGCTTGATTGTATGATTCGAGTGCTCGAACATGATCACCTCTATTTCTATGAGCATTAGCGATGCTATTGTGTGTGCTACCAATCTCCACATGATCGGATGGGTGAGTACTTACAAGAATCTCGAGTGATTTCTGGTACCAATCGAGACTCGTGTCATAGTTACCTTTCGCATTAGCAACCATACCGAGACGTTGATACAATTCGCCAAGGGAACGATTATTCGATGGAAGTTCCTTCAGTCTTCGAAGGTAGTACTTTTCGGATAGGTTGAATTTTTCCATTCTATACATCACATCACCAAGAGAGAAAAGATCCGTTTTCTCACTGCGATATTCGTTCTTCATGTAATCATGCAATTGCTTGAGATCGCTATCATGATCACTGCATAATGTCATTCGAATAATCGATATGGTCACATCACGTGACGATTGCTCAAGACTGATCTCATTCAACAGAAAAATGGAACCAAGCATGAACAGTACTTCAGCTTCTCTATAATAGCTGAGTTCATCGATTTGTGCGAATGGTCGTCGATTATCATCATTCGTCGAACAAACTATAGCCGGATCAGCTTCAATTTCAAAAATTACAGGTATGCGATCTCCAGATACGCATAAATTCATGTTTTCCCTAACAAATTTACTGCAATTTCACGATTTATCGATGTCGATAAAAACGAATTCAATGAAATTGTTGATCCAGGCGATTTTTGTAATTTTGTATATTCGACTATCGATGAAATCTGACCTCGATACACAGTTACGCGTTCTTGGCACTGATTACTGCGTAACTGTTCGTAAATATCACGAATCACAGTTCGAAAAAGAAAAATGAGGTCAGTGTTTCGTACACGCAACGCCTTGTTTGGCAAACGATACAGAAACAACTCACGTATGTACCGCCAAACCGCTTTGCTCGATTCATATCCCATATGAAATTCATTCACGAGTTTCAACTCCACTTCGTTGTCCCTGTATTCATTTTTCAAGAATTCAAGCAATTCATTTGTGTCTTGCTGATTAGGTTTCATTCTAATCAGTACATCTATGAGCAATTTTGAATGCAGAAATTCGCCGTTCAGCTCTGTTGAACTTCGATCTAAAATGTCCATTGCCGGAGCATCTTCGTTTCTGCCTAGATTATTTTGATCGGCTCGAATTATATCGATCAATTCATCCAATTTATCTTCAATAAACTAATAATCTATAGAATAACTTTAAATAGTAAAATATACGTACTTTGTTATATGGTTGGCTCCATTGTAAATTAGCCTCTTTTTCAAAACAGTATACATACATTGATGATACATGAGACAATGTTTGCATTTCAGGCACGACAATACGATCCATTTGACCACTCACACTCAAAATTGTCAGATCGCCTGGTTGAATACAACGAACACGATTGAAAAATTCTTCAGGATTGACAAACGTCCGTAGTTGATTAATAATGTTTCTTAATTTCTTTTGAGCCACCACATTTTCTTCATTGTTGACTGACGTGTCTAACCAAAAGATGCTGTAGGTTTCTAAACTGTCCTGGTTTTTGTTAGCTTGAATCGTCGAGCTCGCCATTTTTCGTTGAATTTGAAAGGTTATATTTATCTCTTGTATTTGTAATTCGAATAATATTGCCTTGCACGCACAGCCGACAAGGCCAGCGTCTATGCAGAATAACTTCAAAGCACGATAGCAAAATAATGAGTACTGAATTGCACCTGAGCCGAAAATATGCGCAAATATATTTCTACACTCACACTGTTCCACCCAAGATCAGTGTTCTACTTGCATCTTTATCTTCTTCTCAAGTTCCCGCTCGGTGTCAATTGACTGTTACAGGTTTCTACCAGACACCAGCATAGTGAGATACACTCCAGAACTACGATTAATAGCTACACTGCTGTGAAAAATCCATAATCTCAAGTTCTGCAGGCACATGCACAATTCACAAGAATGTCCGTTTCGGTATAAATTCTACTCTGATCGAAAATAAATACGTCGATAGATAGAAATCTTGACGTATTCAAACGTCGAAATAATACCCATGATACTTTTGTTTATGCGTAAAAACATTCATGTGTATGTGAATAAAATGAACCGAGTAATTTTAATGTGCAATTAAACTTGAGTCATTTACCTATTTTCTATTTATTTCTTTTTTGTTATAACGACATATCTCAAACGACAATAAGTAGATCAGAGGAGTTGATAACACCATACGTATATCGAGCATAAAGAGCATTCATTCAACTTTGTATGGAATTCTTTTGTAGATACTTTTTTATGCACCAGTAGATCATTGTATTATTACTAGTTGGCATTTTTTTTTTCGTTTGCTTGCATCAATTAGTAACATTCAAATGTACAGCAGACAGCTAGTTAGTATCGCCTGCATTTTAATACTAACAAGTAATTACCTTGTCTTACACAATTGTCATAAATCAATCAATGATTGATTACCCGTATTCTACTATTTAGTATACTTATCAGTTTCATTGAATTACCAGAAGGAATGTGACATCCTTGAAAAATCTGATCTTTCATTCAATGCAATACTAGATTTATTTAGATACTAGCAGAATACTAATTTCAATTAAAGTTTCAGTAATTCAGCTTTCGTCAAAATTTTTCCTTGTTTATCAAAATTCAGATTCTCGACTACTAAAGTATTCATGGTATACTCTGTTTTATTACACATTTGCCGCTCGAAATGCAAACAGTATGGTAGACTAAAACCAAGAAAAAGATATTGTGTTTCACAGCAAGATTTTTTTCTAATTATATTTGTCCAGGTCGAAAAATCTGACGTAAGATCTTGCAATCCGGACGTCAGAACTCACAATCCGAACGAGATCTGATAAGATCTTGTATCTGATCTTATGTGATCTTGTATTTTTTGTCAGATTCTTGTAAGATTTCGCCCATATTACAAGATCTTGTATCAGATTTTTCGACTTGGATGGAGATGAAGAAAACTTTGAAAAACATCTCATTTTGGGATTTCGAAAAACAGTTCATGATGGGCCATTTTCTGTGTTTAATGAGTTCTACGAACTTGCACTGTCTAGGAAAAAAGTCGTTCTATATTGCAGAAAGGGAACTTTTGATGAATTCACATGATTGAAAAACAATCTACTATGGTAGAATTCAGATGTCGAAACTTCGAATGATTCTGTTAAAACTTTACAATCGATGTATTTATTCAGCGTTTTTTAAATGTCTAGAATCTTGGCCTACTCCAAATGGAACCTTCCACAGTATGCAAATAGGAAATAAACGACTTCATTTCTATGGTTCCATAAAATAGGTAGAGCCTGTTTTAGTTGCAATTGTATACATCAATCAAAGATAAATATAATGCTAAATGCATATATAATTGTTCGTTTCTATCTTGAATACATACAATAATTTTCTGCAATATAGAATCTCAGTCATCGCATTTGCTAGAGAAATATATGACTCACTGATCAACAGCAATAATGAATTCGTGGTCACAGTGGTATTTTTCGATGTGACATATTCTCTTAGATCTCAATATAAAAAAATTATCAATAGAAATCTTCGTTTTATAAGAGATTACCATAAGCTTATGTTACTGAGTGACGAAGCAAAAAACTGAAGAGACAACCGAAGAAATATTTACTTTTATTCTTATTCACCTTGAATACGAAATCAACAATATGCAATCACTTTTTCGCTGCAGTTTATTGGTTTACGTTGGTTTTTTTTTTTGATAAGCGCATATTAATTACTCAATTCTGATATTACTGCACAAATAAGAACAGAAGCAGCCGTAAGATTCATTGAGAAATATTCATCATCTAATTGTCAAATAAAAAAGTATTACTAATGTTACATAAATTTTGAAAACAGACAAATTTCCAGTCTTGTTTTTTTCTGAAATATCCTATTGTAGATCGATTATTTTGCTTCATGCTCAAAATTTCAAATGGCAGCCGGGTGTAACTCGAGATTGTTCTTTATGAAAATAAGCCTCAATAAACATCGATGCATGACTGGAACTAAGCAGTTCTTATACGATGCTTTTGTTATTTTATATCCTAACTATTTTTTGAAGTCTTCAGAGTTATCATGTTTTCTCTATTGATCTTTTAGACATAACAAATATTTCTACCTGAAATATACTCGTTGCATCTGCGCATAGAAGCAAGAAACTTCGTTATTTGAATGGAAACAAAGAGTAAAGTTGAGCAGTGACCATTAATTCCATAATAAATACAGGATTAAAATGTGCTTGTTTGTCAGATTTGAATTTTATTTTAATGCAAGTAAATAACAACTGATGTCATCGCTTGAACTAAGTCTCAAGAGGCACGTTTTGTTATTCAAAATAAAAATGCAACAATTAATAAATTCGTAGTTTCGTCATTTAGGGTTTAACAATTTATCGAGTGTTCTTATCAAAACTGACTTTCTGCCCATAATAAATCCTTCTGTTAGACAAATAGAAAGAAAATTCATTAGGTATTTTTTCATATAAAAGTAATAAAATTTGTTTGACGATTTTATTTCTATGAGACCTTTCAGGTGCAATCGTAGTGATTTTTTTATGACCATTTTTCTTGATGAATTCATGTTTAAATATTATAAAAATCTCCAGAGAATTTCCTTTTCGTTCTTTCAAAACAGTTACAACATAGTGAAGAAGTTTTCTTGTTTTCCCCATAAATGCGCACTTATGCTTATAAAGATTACGTTCTCTAGACGATATGTGATAGATGCGAAACACATAGTTTCAGCAGTGACATGTGATAGTAATCAAACTTAACTGAAAAATAATACGATTTTGCTTCTCGATACTGTATTATGATACGCAGATGTTATTGTTAAGTATGGGATGTAAGGATGATAGCATGTAGAATTCTTATGAATAATCCGCAAGCAATTGCTGCTGCTCAATACAAATCGCGTATAGAATATGTTGTTTTGACAGTAAAATGAATTATTTTATTGTTAATTATTGAAATGGCATAAACGATGCAATGAAAAACACAACTAATGAAAAGAAAATAATAAAACATATCATGACAATGATCAACATTAAACGTTTTCGATAATCACTCATAATTTCGCAACATCAACGTTCTATAGAAAAGTTTTTCCATAAACGCTAAGTATTTTTGAATTTTGTCGAATAAGCCAATTTCAATTTAAAAAAAAGAACGAAGAAAAATTCTTGTTTAGTAATCATTGAAAATAAAGAGATAGAATATTCAGAAAGTTCATTTAGAATAATGTGAGGTTAGCCAATGATAATATTTGCATGCATCATCAATGAAATATCTAGTGAAATATAAGCCACAGCGCATGAATTATACCAAGAATCCAAAAGCCAAAAATAGTTAAAAGTATATTGATTATCACTTGATTATTACAGGATTTTTGATGTAAGTAAGCAGCCAATGGTGGAATGAAAATAGCAATAATAATTAAGAGAATGTCAGCCATGTTCGTGACGCCGTTGGATTAACCGGTGCTTAGGTTTATGTGGGGAAAAAAGAAAAAAAATACAGCAAATGTATATTACTTTCTTATTGCTCAACTTCTGTTTTAATCAATGCTAAAGGAGAAAAGGAGAGAAAGAAAGAGCAACGTCAATTCTTTTTTAAGAGAGGAGGAGATGTAAAACAACGCAGTGCAATCATAGTATTTCTTCTTTCAGTTACCAATACAGCTATAAAAGTGGCAGAGACCCACGCATTTTTAACGACAAAATAATCAGTAAAGGTGACCAAAGAATAGTAAAAGGCATAAAAAATGATTGATTGTCTCATATTTTCTATTCTTAGTCATAAATCTCCTAGAATCACGTTTCACACATTTCATCTAAAATCAAGGACTCTCTCTCTCTCTCTCTGTCTTACATGCCTTTTTCAAACCAAATAAATTCACAATTAAGACGATTTCTATCACACTTTAACATGCGAACAATCGATTACTAATACTTCAAGAGCTAATAAAACGCGACTCATAAGATTATGCGAAAAAATAAATAAAGCTCAACTTATTCTTAAACATAATCTGCTAATGGGATAACGGAATCAGCCATTGCATTTCAACAACCATAGAAATAATTTTACAAAATCAATCGCATGTTTTAAACGAAATAAAATTTCCTATGTTAATGTTAGACACGTAAGGTGAATATATCGATTAGATTGTTATTTACAAAACCTGTGAAAACAGTTTCAAGGAAAGTTTTCTCATACCAATCAAACCCTTTATAATTGTGTAACCTTTCTTCGTTCGTATAACATTTACTTATTTGAACAAGACAACCTAGACATCATTGATGTGACTCACGTATATCTAGCGTATATTTTCTCGGTAAAAAGATATCATTGTTATTCATTGTGCGATACATTTGTGTAGAAAAGAAAAACAACAAAATGCGTGATTGTATATGTTTGACAGAAACATAAGAAAATAATATTTCCTAAATGACTGAGGAAAAACAAAAATAACAACTACAGCACACATGATGATTTGAAATCATAAAAACCTAAATAGTTTATTGAAACTGTTCAATTAATTCTTCAGTTTCTTTGGATATATATCCAAATATGACTAAGACTTTAAAGAATTTAAATTTAAACCATCGCTCCATTCGATCTTTGCTAGAAATATAGAAAACGAATTAGATAAATTTCGAAAAAAATATTCACTTACAAAAGTATTAAATCAAACATAAATAATTCCAATCGAGCATAAATACGATCTTTGATTAATCTCTGCGGTGTTTCGTATTTTCGAGCACCCAAAATAGCACTAGAAAACAAGATAATTTATAATGGAATAACACTTGATTATCTTGATTCAATGAATATGAATTTCATATTTAATATACTGAAATAACTTCTCCTAGGTCAAAATGAATATTACGACAAGGATTCTATCGTGACAAACGCTGCATTCTTATTATAATAATAGAAAGAAATTGTTATCTCAGTGTATGAATATCATAAAACGAAGAAATGATAAAACTTTCATAGCCAACCTTCGAGCCATAATAGTATGTCGATCGATAAGATTTCCATGATCACGAATAGTCGATCGTATTTGATTTAAATTTCTAAAATAAACAAGTTTATCAAATGTTTTGTATTGACTACATTCGAATGGAAACAATTAGCTTGTAACAACAGTCAATATCATACGATAACTATACAAAAATAAAAAACTACCTGAGAACAAGAATAAGCTTGTCCGGTAATTGCTTGAATACATGATTAACTTCATCCATTTTTTCTCGAGCTTTTAATCGTATTCGATCCATTTCCTCTTTAGCTATTTTCTGTCGGAATGATACACTACCATATCGAGAACGTAATGATTGCATAATAAGTATTTCCGCAAACAAACGATGATATTTTTCTATATATATATGATTTAACAAAATACGTATAATCGAAATGTTTCTTAAGCTCATTGGTATACACAAAGAAAATTATTTAAAAGAAAATGATGACGATAACTAACCTTAATATCATTAATAATGGTCGAGGCATATCATAGAGAGTTCGTAAAATACTATCTTCAATGTCATTGAAAATAGCTGCAAAATCTTTACGTATGGTTAGTTTTTGTTGTGGATTCATAGCAAGAAGTTCCTTTTCACTCTAGTTAGATAAAAATTTATTATAAGGAAAAATTAGAAATAAGAAAGAATTTCTTACAGGAAGACGCATTTTTCCTTGTGCACGTGCTGCTCTTTGTTCATCAGGTGACATGCGATCCCAAATATCGGGTAATATTGCCATATCGTGAATAGGTCGATGAATGGGACGCATAGAGAGGACAGCGGCGAATGTTAAATAGTCTTTAGCTATATCGAGAGAACAAAGGAATTATATAGTTTCTCAATCGTCATCATTTTCTTCTAATTAAACTTTGCGTATACATATTTAAAAAAGGTAAGATCGACTTACCTTGTACGCCCAATGCTAATGAATATTGTTTCATTTTAGCTTCATCTTTCAATATAATTGCTTTCCATAGTTGACATAGAGCTTCGCGATCTTTTGGACCAATGGTAACATATAAACCATGATCAAGTAAAACAATTTGAACATTTGATTTCGTTGTTGTATTAGGATCTTTTCTGATATAAACATTACCTGGCTAAATTTAACAAAAAATGAATACATATTCGACATGAATGAAATGAAAAAAATACATGTGGATCAGCGTGTACAAATCCGGAATGAAATATTTGAAAAGCCATAGCTTCAACAAGTTTTGTATCAACTTCGTCTAATGGTAAGTTTGCTTCATGAAGTTTTTGTGTATCTGAAATTTTGATCCCATCGATATATTCCATAACGAGTACTCGTTTTGTTGTATACTTCCAGAAAACTTTTGGGACGTAGATATATTTCAAATGTGGTGATAGTTGAGCATAGCATTGATCGGCATTTTCACCTTCTAATTTAAAATCGAGTTCACGCTCCAAATTGCTTTTTACTGAATCGATCATCCAACTGAATTCAAATTTAGGAAAAATTCTACCAATGGCATACAATATCATTCGAATCGTTAACATATCGCCAGCGAAACGATCTTGCAAATCAATATATTGTAATTTAACAGCTACACGTTCGTCTGTTGATTTAAGACGACCTTCATAGACTTCAGCAAGTGACGCTGCAGCAATAGGTTCAGGAGAAAGATAAGAAAATAAATCGGAAACTTCACAACCGAATTCTTCATCGATTAATTGACTAACCTATGAAGACATAACTGCGTTTAATACCGATGAATAGATTCATTTACTAAAATGGCAAGCACAATAAAGTGACGTCTACGATTGCCGATGAATGTTGAATATGATTACTTCAAGTCTAGGATATTAGTAGTTCTTACGAACATCAAAATAAGAGTTAATCTCTGACCGTATGCAATATTCCTCTATCCCTCTGCATTGAAGTGTAAACAAAATAGCTATTTCTTATTGAGGAGTATTCACGCCCCTACTATTTTTTACACTTCCGAGTTACTCATAGAATGACTTGTTGAAACTTTCTTTCGTCAAATGAATAATCTTTTTGTTTTTTTGTAAACCGATAAGTATCTTACCTCACTTCGTTGTCTTCTTAAAGCTTGATCTTGTAATAGTCGAAGTCCGTCAGTGTATTCTTTCGGTAAAATATGATCGGCACTAACCATACCTTGACCCATTTTAACATATAAGCCACCATTTTCGATACATCCTTGCGCTATTCTCTCGGCTGCTCGTGTGTGACATTCCTTAAGTTTTGAATCATATTCTGGTGATGTATCAGGTATAGTCCAAAAATGATATTTATAATCAACTGCAATAAGAAAACCGATGCGAAATGATCTGTATACATAAAAAAAGCAAATAGCCTTTTAGATGACACACAAAAACAAAACAATAGATTAATAACAAACCTTAATGCGCGTTGTAAACCTTCAAAAGTCACTTTTATTTGACGTCTTTGTTTTGGTGTAAGATAGTAAAAATAATATAGACTACCACCGCCAAACAATAATCCATTTGCTAGAATATAATTTCGCAAGAAACGTCGACTACGACGTTTGACACCAAAACGATCAGCTATTGCTCGAAGAGTACTTGTATTACTATTCGATGGTAGATTCCTTCTTATCAAACGGCACGTATTTATTGTCGATAGCAATGAATAAGCTCGAAACCGAAACACATTCATATATATAAATCTAAATCTAAAATAGTAGTCAAAAACTTTCCCAAACTTGTCCTTGATATTCAAAAAGCATCACATTATAGAATTATACAATTATAAGTGCATTCAATGAGATAAAAAGAATTGTTTGTCTCATCATATCACAAAAAAAAGAGATAAGACCGGACAAGTCACGCGCACATACGAATCAATATTTTATTCGCTTGTTGTTTTTTCCGCTGGAGGGATAAATATCAGCGGACGATGTCTCATCGCCTTGATCCATAGCAGCCTCCTCGTCGCGTGCTGCACGTTTCATACTTTTCATAGTTTGAAGTGTCGGATACATTATTTTATCTACTCGAACAGTATTATCATGATCATTAGCTAACCACGGATGTTCAAGTACACTAGTTATTGTTAATCGTTTAATTGGATCGACACACATCATTTGGCGTATAAGATCTTTAGCGGGCGCAGAAATTTCCGACCAGAATTCATCGGGGAATGTATAAAGACCTTTGAGAATTTGTTCATTTAATGGAGCGGAATCATGTGATTCACTAAATGGTGGATAACCAACTAAAATTAAAAAGAAATATATATATATATACAGTGGCTGCCAAAATTGTCCGACCGCATGTAATTTGGATCTTATTTTGTAGTCGAAAGTCGTAGAAGAAATCCAAATAGTGATTTGAGTAGAGAAAATTGTTTCCAA
>OENM01001296.1:0-22332 GCA_900239745.1 Rotaria magnacalcarata | reverse complement strand
GACGTTAAGGTTTTGAAAAACTAGTGTTTTGCTATTTTTGATGTTCCGTTTTTGGGAATTTATTGGTAACCATCATTTTATCAGTCTTCTTGGAAACAATTTTCTCTACTCAAATCACTATTTGGATTTCTTCTACGACTTTCGACTACAAAATAAGATCCAAATTACATGCGGTCGGACAATTTTGGCAGCCACTGTATATGAAAACATCATATTTCATTTGTTGGCTATTTTTCTTACCTAAGCAAATATATAAAATAACACCTAAACTCCAAACATCAACTTTATTTGTATAACTTCCTGTGCCACGATTAGCTAAAACTTCCGGAGCTAAATAGAAAATAACTCAAGCTGTTATCGTCCTTTGTCTCTTACCAAGATAGTTCGGTGTACCACAAAAAGTTTTCATTAAACTTGTTTCATTAATCAATTTCGATAAACCAAAATCAGTTATTTTAATTAATGTTTCATTTGTGCTTGGCGATGTTAGAAGAATATTCTCAGGTTTTAAATCACGATGTGTTACCGAACGATCATGTAAATATTTCACGCCAATACACATTTGTCGAAATAAAAATTTACTTGTTGCTTCATCGAATTGACCGTGTGCAACTACACGATTAAATAATTCTCCGCCATCAACTAATTCGAGAATTATGTTAAGTGTATCGGGTGTATCAAAAACTTCATGTATACGAATTATACATGGATGGCATAACCCCTGCAAAATTGAACATTCATTTTTTATGTTTTGATTAAATGCATCGGCTTGTGGGCAAAAAGTTGTAAAATGCTTTTTTGTAATAATTTTCATTGCAAAACGATCACATGTATCTAAGAAGAAAACAAAATCCATTTTAACAATCGCATTTAAATCCATTAGAATAATTTACTAAAGCAGATGTATCAACGTAAATCATGAGATTTTGACTGAAAAAAGAAAACGAAAATCTACAAGTGAAACTTATGAGTTGAAATTTGATTACTTAAATATCTTGCATTCAATAAAAATTTTATTCAAACAGTCATACAATTAAACTCTTGTATGTCTGAGATATATTCTAATGACAGGTTAAACTTCAGAACAAAGAAATTCTTCTTCTAAGATAGTGGTTGCAAAATGATTACTTGTGTAGTTTTACGGTTGCTGAAATACCTAGTGCAAAAGAAAAAGTTCAACACATCAATAAGAAATCATCTAAACTTGTTACAGATCTTTAAGTGTATAATACACAAGCGCTAATAGGATTTCGTTGTAAACAGATTGTAAGAGTTGTCGAACTCAACAAAGTTTTATATAAAATCTATTTTCTTAGTCAAATTTTGTACATCGACAGTTTATTAACAATTTCTTTATGTTCTGTTGATGGAATAGGTAAATGCATATGCACATTCATGACTCATAACCAGATAGACTTGTTCAATGTAGAGAGTACATCAGTTAATATGTAAAACATATGGCATGTCCGGAGGGAAATATTTTCTTATAATAAAAAATTGCAGCTCAAAAGCAACATTATGTCTCGTTCAGTCCAAATAGCAAACATGATGAAAATCTCGAATACTATCAACAAGGATACAGATTGATTTTAAATCTGAACGCGTAAAATATTTTATGATGTTTAATATATTAATGAGGATCCAAAAGAGATTTGATAGTCAACAAAGACTGAATCCTTATTGAATAATGATAGAACATCTTGTTAATGAAAATTAATCACTTATCAACATGATATTTTTGTTACCTCGATTAAAGCATAATCTGACTTCACCATAAGTTCCACGTCCGATTTCTCTTGATACGATATATTTATCTCTAATAACAGCTGGAATCGATACATCTGCACTAGCATTTGAATCGATATAAATATAGACCCGATGAGCTTTTGATGCTAATGCAATTTCTGCATTATTTTCTAAAATCTGTTGTTTATTCTTTCCTAGTTTTTCTCCATTAATATACGTTCCATTCGATGATAAATCAACAACATAAGTAAAATTGTTAACTGAATCACGAGTTATTTTAAAATGTTGTGATGAGTAAGCGAGAAAATATTTTGATGTTTGAACTTCCGATGAATCAAATACGATCGTACAAGTCTTACCACGGCCCAATGAATATTCTTTATCAATTAAATCAATGGATGAAAAAAGTGTGTCTATTGATAACAATCGGCCCCATATAGTCGATAGATTAGTAGAGTTTTCATCGTCTGCTACACCTTCGTCAATACCATCATAGGTTTGTGTCGGTAGACTTAAACTCTGAATCGAAAGAAAGAATTAAAATTTACAAAAGTTCTTCAATAATCTAACCATCGGGATTGGTTCATTCATGATACCAATAATGATGCTTTTGCACCATATAATTATTGTTGTTGAAAAAGTTGAAAGCACAAAACTTCAACACAACTCAAGGTTGCATCACCTCATATTTTGGATTATAAGACGGGTGCAAAAACATACCAATGAAATGACATCAACAGAAACAACGAGCGACATCTGGCTTTGACGTTTATAATCTAGCAGAAAACGAGTCAAAAACGAATGTGTAGGTTTTTGATAGCTAATATTGATAACAGTGTTCTTAATAGAAATCTAAAATAGGATGTACGCATACACTCTGCTTTCCTGTGTAGCGTGTAACTGTGCCCGTTGTTTCGGAAATCAAAATGTACAAGTTAAAATGTTGATTTCTATAGATAAAAGTACTTCTATTAAAAAGTCACTTTTATTTTATTTCCCATGTTGATGAGTGCACGAAAATTTTTAAATTACAAAATGTAAAATGTTTCGAAAATACAAGACCTCACTCAATGCAAGATATTAACTGACATTTTCATCAAACATTATTTATTCGCACTAACAGATGTGTGAATACCTAATGAAGAATATTACAATAGATATCCCAATAGTGCATGCATAGATACAGTTCAGATAATAATATTCATTCGGTTATACAATAAATTAATATAAAAAACACTTTTTCTTATTTTTTGATGATCTGTATGAGAGAAGACGAACACAAAAACACAGATTTTTAGCACTTGAAAATTGAAAATTTAAACTAAAGTAGACTTATTCTAAGATGAACTTTTTTTATCGTTTTCGAAAAATTATTTTATTGCCACTTCATGTTTTTGATATCAGACTACAAAAGTGCAACAATATACTACGTTTATGTGAACATGGACAATGTATAGTGCCTCGATCTACTTTTCTATTGGGTCAGACATAAATTTTTGGTTACGTTTAATGGATTTTTTTTTCGTCATTAAAGCACGAAAATTCTTCTATAATACATCGTGTAAAAGCGAAACTCAGCGTGTACAACACCTGCACACTCTTTTTTTCCAGTGTGTAAAACAGTGAGTAAATCTTATTTGATTAGGGTACCGTACATTTTGTTTTGCTGAGTACACTCTTTTATTAAAAACACTGCTCATCACACAGGGCGAGGCGAACGGTGACGGAACGCGTTCTGAACAGGCGAACGCGTTTAGCCATTTTTTGTCCGTTCGGAACGCGTTCTGTCACCGTTCGCCTCGCTCTGGGTATTTCTTTTTCTTTTGTTTTAGTTCGTTCATGTAGTCCAATATGAACGTGCTATTCTTCGATAGGTATATAAATAGAAAGAATCAACACATACGAACGATTACATTTTAACATTAACATTGACACATTTATCTCGTCTAAAAATCACGTTGTTTTATTGTAATTGTTCAGATACAATATGATATAATGGCAAAACAAATACAATCATTAACAGTCATGAACGTAAAACTTGAACAAACTGAACGCGCTGAGATGGCAGCATCATTAAAAAATAAAAGTAATTTAACCGTTGAAGTAAGAATTATTCGTTATTCTATTGTCTCAATATAATTTTCTTTTTGTTAGGTTTTATCTGAATTAATCGAGGATCCATTAACAAATGAAAACGACAAAGTTAAATATATATACAAACGTATTTATGCCCCGGTCGAAGAAAACGATCAGTAAACGATCGTATGCGATGCAAATACGGCCCGTTTTACGTGCCGTATTTTCCCCGTATAACAGGGGCAGTAATACGGCCGTATGTTCTATATAATACGATAATATTACGCCGGCTTTACGAGGTTTTACGACTGATATACGGTGTCCGTGTATGGCCGTAATACTGCCCCTGTTAAAACACCTTAATACGGCTTAAAACGGCCGTTTTAAGACGGAATACGATGCAAAAATGATCGCTTACGGTAATGTTACGCCGGTTTACGGTAGTCCGTTTTGATCGACCTGGCTATTAATTACGAGAACAAAAATTGGCATTGATTAAGCTGGTGTTCATCCGTATATACGCTATACAGTTAAGCTGGTGTTCTTTTTCATGTATATAGTGTTCCACCGCTAATTAGCGGTGGAACACTATATACATGAAAAAAAACACCAGCTTAACTGTATAGCGTATATACGGAGGAACACCAGCTTAATCAATGCCCAAAAATTGGATTAGCAAGTTTTAATTATTTAGTTTCTTTTACTTAATTATTTGTTTTTCGTTTCAGATGTCATTGAAGATATTAATAAGTATCAACAAATTACAAAGTCCAAGAAACTGGAATTATTAAAAATGTAAGTGCATTTGAATGTTGTTATGTAAATAATATTTCTTTTTTTTAGTAAAAGTGAACTGCAGCAATGCTGTCATAAATCTCGAATGATATTGATGGAATTAACAAATAATCATGGTAAGTGCTGAAACATGTTTGATTATTATATTTAATATCTTATTTATAGATATAGATACTGACGATGAGGATGAACATGCACAATTTTTTTTACTATAAGTCCAACGAATGTTGATGACTTTATTAATGGTAAATTTTCAAACAAATCAAGCAAAAAAAGTAAAAGATGTCTTTAATTCAAATGAATCATGTTAATTAAAGATCTTTTTTATTGATTGCTTTGATGTATTATTATTTTTGTTGTCTTTATTATTATATAAGTGTGATTTTTTTCAGAAAATTAATATAAAATAAAATATATTCAAGATATTATTTGTTTTTAATCTGATCTTCAAAATAAAATAATGATCAATGACTGAAAAATCTAATGAATAGATAATTATAACGTGTCTTGAAAACAGCTGAAGAGAATGGAATTCGATATAATGATATAACTGAAAAATCTTGGGTCATTCTCAAAAGAGATACTTTTTTACTATAGTCTAATGCATTCTCTTAAGCATAACTACTCACGTGAGATATTTTTTTAAATTGATGTGGAAACTTCAAAGAGGTGAAGGAGCTTTCAATAAATACATGATCTTTGAATAATTATATAGTGAAATAGGAAGTAGCTGTACAATAATCAAGTAGCTATGAAATCATTAAGTACTTAGGGCAATCCAAAAGTAGTGACGGAGATACCATATTTCCTCAAGCAGAGATCGAAAAAACTTTCTTTTTTACCAATAGATAGAGCGTGTTTNTGCTCTCATAGATGCATTGAAGCATAGACTGGAGGGTAAGATGGGTAAAGCGAGTGAAGTGCTTGGGAAAATATGTGAAAACGCGACGACAAAAGTGGTGATCGATGCTCTCATAAATGCACTGAAGAATGACAATGGTGATATTAGATCGGGAGCGTGTGAAGCGTTTGGAGAAATTGGGAAGAAGGTTGCAACAAATGAGGTGATTGGTGCTCTCCTGCATGCACTCAAGGATGAAGAAGAAGATGTCAGAAGGAGTGCGTGTAAAACGCTTGAGCTGATGATTGAGCGTGCTCCATCGTGTATACCAGTTGCTCATTTGGTAGATTTTGTTGATCACTTCGACATGCATGGTCATGGACAAGAGATCGCGATGATAGTTTTGTTAACGTTGTGCGCTGGCTCTGGCTTGACAGAATTAGATTCGACTGCGATCTCGAAAGTAAACACATATATGCAAGGAAATAAATATACAGATGTATCACTGGTGCGATTTGAAGAATTATTGAAAGCTTTTCTGGAGAGTGGGAAGGATGCATGGCTACCTGTAATGGTGTTTGTGGCGGTACTACAAGGTATTGCTGTAACCATGTTTGAAGATGGTGTCATTTTATATGGAACTAAAGAGCCGATCAAGGTGAATGTACTGCAGCCTGAATTGTTGCAGAGATTGGTGGAGGCTTTTAAAAGGCAGAAACGAGAAATACTTGGCGACGAGGCTATCGTGGACATGATTACAGTTGACCAAGCGCGGCATGGGAGAGCTATGTTAGACAAGGTGGCCGTTTATAACGTTCAAAAGGATATAGGTGAATCATCATGTTTATGTTCCATTTTATGATTATTCTGTAGAATGTTAGTGTGTATGAGTTCCTCATAGAGTGTAGGTGTCTGTGTGTAAATCAATTGAAAACAGACCTACCTATCTCTTGAAGAAAAGACAATAGAAGTAGCGGTGTATCCAGGTTTTTAGACTGGGGTGGGCTTAGCCCCGAGACCAGTTGAAATCTGTAGTAAAAGCATCGCTTTGAAGTCGTTTTGTTTGAATTGATATACCGAAATGACGGCAATAATAGCAATAAGCAGTGCCATTCTTAATGGAATATTCAAGCCATGGAAAATTGCAATACCATTGAGATTGAAATGAACGACTTTCGTTGTTAACAGGATATGTGGATAAAACTGGTCGTACTGGTGGATAATCAACAGAGATACTGATATCGCAAGATGAAGCATTATAATTGGCAACAATTCGATCTTGCTTCTCTGAAGATGAATCCGAAATAGTCTGTGATATCGTAATGATACCAATGCATGCATCTACAGTTGTACAAGTTGAATTCGACGGTTCGTCTGCTTTTTCTTCTTTCGACCAAAGGCTTTCAAGAGTACCGATTCGTTTATTCGAAGAATCTGTGTAATTGTTTGCCGGCCTCTTCATAGTACGTTATAAGATGTTTTGATAAAATAATCCAAAGAAAAGTAACAATGTCAACTGAAAGAAGAGAGAGAGATACGATGGCTGTAATTTTCTTTCCGCATAAAATCAATCACAACATTTTTCTAGCGGATTATTTCTTTCCGTCTGTTCATAATGAACTCAATTGTAATCTTGAAAATGTTATCACCGCTTAGACAGAACAGACGATGATCATTTATTCCCATGGAACGTACACAACATAGATCAACAGAACAAAATTGTTCTTTTTTCTTTCCTGTCAATTGTGGTTGACTGGAAATGACTCTTACATCTTTTTTTCTTGAACAAGAATTTATTCCAGAATACTATAATAGCATTCAATAATAAATGGTTTACAAATACAAATATTTCTGGGGTGGGCTAACCCCACCCCAGCCCACCCTGTGGTTACGCCACTAAATAGACGTTGGATTTACTAGTCTTAACTCTTGCTTTTTAGCAGTCGACAATGGCAAAAATTAAATTTTATAATTAGATGAGTCGCTCGGAGCAATTCGATACTTTTGCTGATCGATTAGTGCCCTGAGTGTGTGTGTCGGTATGCGTGTACACATCGCAACTTCTTTATTATACCCACACCCGCGCCAGTTGTTAACATTTTATGATGCTTTACCGTTGTCAGTCTAGCTATTCATATTCAATTAAACATTCTATGAAATGCGAGGGTGTGGCAAGTTACCACGATACTATATATAAGTATTTCCATTGTACTACGGACGGCGATATAGCGTAGATATCATCATAAGAGGAATGAATAAGCATTGTTGAGCCATTTTTGTTGTAAATATTGAAAATGAAATAGCGAAGAAATCGAGGAGAAACCACTAGGTTGACGGTGATCAGTATATGCTTGATCAAGAACAGTCATAACACCTTTGTTGATTAATGGGCGTGGGTGTATACATCGCCTCTCTATTAATACGCCCACACACCCACATCCACCTATTTAAAACTATCGATCAATTCGATGAAATTATTGAAGGTACATCTCTTTTGATTGGTTTGATGTTTCGATTTTAATCGATAATCATTTTACTTCCAGGTAGCTCTCAAACAAAACGAATATCAACAAAAAACAATTTAAAGCGATTAAAAAAGTTATTTAGTATGCTTATTATATCACATTTATTTATCTTTTGCTTCGTGGTAGAATGTTATTTTAGTGTCTATCTTGTTCTGCATTCGATCACACTATTTTGATCGATGTTTGATATGCGATACGACGATTGACGCTTCATTTATTGTTTACTTTCATGGTATCTTGGCTGTTAAATATTGTTCAGTTCATTATTTGACTATATTTGTTTTGAATGAATAATATTTTTTCTCAGATGTTTTCTTTCTAACTTTGAATATGTAATTGTAAAAATAAATTTCTTTGATCAAATCAGAACATGATATATGTCATTAATCTGTGTAGAAAAAAAAAAACTAGCAGATAGCTATTAACTAAAAGAAAGTCAAGGTGGCTTTACTGTGATTTGGAGATCATAACGATTCTTTGTTCTGAATAAACTTGGATTAAAACAAAATTATAAAGTTTGAAACAGAGTTATTCCATCGCAAGTGGATTTCTCCATTTTCATATTTACGAATGGGATGCTCATAATATCTTTCAATCGACACCAAAGACGGCACTGTAGCTAACTCAGATTAGCGTTGAAAAAACACCAAACTTTTCTTATAGGAATAGATCATAAATGACTTCTAAAGACACATTTACTGCTTTTGCTAATATATTATATTACTCAAAGTTAAACTAAAAATAAGTTATTTCAAAATCATTCTTCTTCTGTATTTTTCGTAAAAGAAAACGCCTATTAGGATTCAAAAGTATGAAGCAATACTATCTCTACTTCAGAGTTTATCTAGGCACTACATAAAGCTTTTCTCTCCTATGACTAAGAAATACTCCATTTGCACCCGAGATCCACGTGAGACGGGACGGTCCCATCCCATGACACAGAATGACTTGATAAATACGCTACATTTTCGGAGCACAACGCAAAGTCTTGCCCGAATAGCATTAGATCCTGAACAAATTAAAAGTCTTCTATTCATTCGATCAATGGAAAATATGAAACTTGTAAAATGATGTGCAATGCTAACTTTTCTGTATTTTTAATATTTATTTTTTTCCAATCGTTTTAAATTATGAACATGCGATAAGATTATGTAACGTCATAGTTTCAAGTTCGATAAGCATTCGGATAAATTTGACGTCTAATATGATATATGATAATTGAGATATCCCATGGGATGATTTTTTTAAAGATCTAGTTCATCCCATCCCGCGCGGAGCTTTGATTAGCGCATCCTACGCAACACTCACACATTAACAACTTTGACTGAGTAAAGTGCAATACCGTTGTTTCAATATTTGTTGTTGAAAATTTTAATCAAAACACATTTTTGTTGTTTTTTTAATAATTTATTGCACGCCATAGATACATCGGCCATGGTTTACAATAGCCTTGATATGATACGAAGATTGAGTTGATATAATTAATATTTATCCTTGTGAGAAAGAAAAATTATATTAATACACTCCGTTGAGGTATCAAACATAATTGAAAAACATGGACGGTTACGAAAGAACAAAAACATTTTTCACTAAAAAAATAGTACAATTACAGAGTGAATACTGATCTTATGCAAAAACAAAATAAATTTCAATACACAATCAATATATGTTTGGCGACATAGAAACATAATTAAGATAAGTCAACTGACGAGAAAAATATTCAATTGTTAATGTTTAACTCTTTTAGGTCTACCACTAGCATAATTATTTTCCACTGGTGTCTCATCAACTGGTTTCGTACTTGAACTCTCATCGTCACAAGCAGAACGTTTACCAGTCGAAGGTGTTGAAATAGTTTGTGATGGAAACATTATTTTATTAACACGAGCAGTATTATCATAATCATCAGCTAGCCAAGAATGTTCAAGTACACCATCGATTGTTAATCGTTTTACTGGATCAATACACATCATTTTTCTAATAAGATCTTTAACGGATTCAGAAACTTCAGACCAAAATTCATCAGGAAATGTATAAAGACCCTTGATGATTTGATCACTTAAAGGCGTTCCACTAATAGAATCACTAAAAGGTGGATAACCAACTAAGCAAAGAAAAGCAATCAATTAGGTCATGAAAATGAAACAAACTTCTCAAGCAAAAAGAAATAGACTATCAAGTTGTCAATTAGGAAACACTTGCGTATAATAAATAAACGATTCTCTTACCTAAACAAATATACAAAATAACACCTAAACTCCAAACATCAACTTTATTAGAATAACTTCCTTCACCACGTGTAGATAAAACTTCAGGAGCTAAAACCAAAAAGCGAACGAATGCAATATTAATATTAAATTTTATTCTCTTACCTAAATAATTCGGTGTACCACAAAATGTTTTCATAAGTGTTGTTTCATTGATAAATCTCGATAAACCAAAATCTGTTATTTTAACTAATGTTTCATTCGTATCTGGTGATGTTAAAAGAACATTTTCCGGCTTTAAATCGCGATGTGTTACCGAATGATCATGCAAATATTTTACGCCAAGACACATCTGTCGAAAAAGAAATTTCGTGGTTGTTTCATCGAATTGACCATTAGCTACAACACGATCAAATAATTCTCCGCCTTCAACTAGCTCAAGTACAATAAAAACAGCATTCGACGTATCAAAAACATCATAGACATGAATAATACACGGATGATCAAGCGCTCGTAAAATTGAACATTCCGATTCAATTTGTTGATTAAATGTATGTGCTTGAGCACCCAATAATGTAAAATGTTTTTTTGCAATAATTTTCATTGCAAATCGATCGCAAGTCCCTGCACGGAAAAATAAATCATGACTCAAGCATAATTCAAAAACGAGCATTTCCTACCTCGAATAAAACACAATTTAACTTCACCATAAGCACCACGACCGATTTCTTTCGACAGAATGTATTTATCACGTACAGTCGGTGGTACAGTCGAGTCTTCTTTAGCATGCGTGTCAATATACACATAAACACGATTTGTTTTCGATGCAAGAGCTATTTCAGCATTATTATCAAGAACACGTCGTTTATTTTTACCAATTTTGTCACCGTTAACAAATGTTCCATTCGATGATAAATCTTGAATATAAACATAATTTTTTACGGTATCACGACTTATTTTGAAATGCACGGATGAGTAGGTTGCAAACAGTTTTGTTGCTTGAACTTCTTTTGAGTCAATTATTATGGAACATTTTTTGCCACGTCCCAATGAATATTCATCTTCAACTAAATTTATTGATGGAAAATACTTATTAATGGATAGAAGTCGACCCCATACATCAGGTTTTTGAATATCGTCTTCGTCACATGGAGCACTATCTTCAATTTCATCGCATCCTTGTGTTATTTGGGTTGGTACTGGTTCAGCCTAATTGTTTAGATAAAAAAACAACACATAAACAAAATCAATACATATATACTCAAGATCTTACTGACCATCGAGTAGAAACACTTGTGCAATGGAAGAATATTGCACACAAATGAGTCAAGGTTGTACTATTTATTCACTCTTGTAAATTATATTATTGAATGCGTTGTCAAGCACCAATCAAACACGGTGTCAACATCGAATACGAGTGACATCTTTTTCTCTATGAATATATAATTCTATTCAATTTTGACGATTTAGGCAAATACCTAATTGATCATTACTACTACTAAACAGTATTTTCCTATTAACAGAAATGATTTTTTGATCTTGATTTTAGTCGTGTAATTGCATCAAAGATAGAAAAAAAAAATAATTCATAATCTTATGACTGTACGCACATGTCACCCTTCCGAAGATTAAAAACTATTTCACTAGAATTCTAATATGCAACGAAACCTTCCTGAAATGTTTATATTCGATCATGAATCTTATATAAAAGCAACGTCAATCACAATCGGTGATAAATAAAGTGCTAGATTTTCATACGAATATAAATTAAGATTAAATCGATAACATATCGTAGACAGCTTTTATTTTTCTCTTTCAATTTTTTCATCACGTATAACTTCGTAAAAATCAACTACTGAACTCATGTGAATCAGAAAATGTGTTTGATTAGATTCGTTCACTTTGGTTCTGTTCATTTCACAAGAAAAACAAAACAATCATGAACAACACACTAATTTCACATGAAATAAAATCTATAACAACTATCATAGATTTAGTACCAAACGATTATGATTCAACAGGTTCTATTTTATATATTGTTGTCGTTCTACTCTGGTACTCTATGGGTATTGTATGTATGTTAGGCATGCAAATAAAAGCAAGCGATGAAACAGCTGGCGATTATCCTAAACGTCGAGCAAAATTTCTAATTGATACTCTTCGTGATCAAACGCAAACAAAAGAAATACTTGGTAGTATTCGTTCGTACATAAGATCAATATTTTCTAAATTTTGTCTTTCTTGTAGAAGAACTTGTTGATAAACAAAAACGTGATAAACTTTGGGATATTTATCGAGGTACAACAGATAATAATAATCATAAATTAAATCGTGACGAAACTCTTCGTATAAGAAATATAGAAAAACAATTAGCTGTTATAAATCAAAATCATCGACTTATCAATGAAAGTCTAATATCACCAGCAATTTCAAATGATCGGATAAATTCCGATTCCGAATCAATCATTATTCCTGATATATCATCAGTTGAAAATCGAGTTCGTATTCGGCGTCGTTCATCATTAGACCAACAAATACTCGAACGATGGAAAACTGTTGTCGGACAATGTAAAACACACGAACAACTGCCGTGGTCAATACAAAAATTAATGATTCGTCGACATTTTCGACGGCATTATAAAACCATGTTACAAAAATCTGAGCAAATTCATGCGTCAATGTATGAACAACCAGAATATATTGATAATCCTGCTCATCATGCTATTAAAATGGATAAGGACGATTAATAATAATGCAAAGTTTGTTTTCATGTCGAGTTCGACTTTTGTATAGTTTAACACACTTCTAATATAAAAAGAACGAAGCGTGAAAAAAATCTTGTATTTCTTTCCATGAAACACAGCTGATCGTATAATGACGTCGGTTACCTTCGAAAAGGGCAAAAATTTCGTTGACGAAATGTGGACACATTAAAAGAAAAGATAATATTTTGGTACAAGACGAACTCCTATTTTGTTTTTACTTATCTTATCTTTTCATCACCTGATTTTTATATTTAAAATGCATTTACATATATATCACATAACCTGAAATATGGAAAACAAATCTTTTTACAAATAACAGCTTATTACGGTGAGAACCAGACTATTTATTCCTACACACAGTGTGTCTTCCATTTAAAAAAAAACGAGATCATGTTCATCGGAGAGCCGCTGTTTCTAATGTAAAAATTTCAGATAATGGCAGGAGCGTGGAAGTATAAGTCTATCGGTACATTTTGGACTTTGACAGGCAAACCACCGAAAAGTTCATTATGAAAACTAAATCTTTGATCACCCTTACAGCAGAAATAAATCAGTTTTCAAGGTATTCTAATGTAGTACGTTCCATTCTCAGTTTTTCGGATAAATATACTTGTTGACCTCGAACTACACTGCCAATCGTCAGAATCAAAGTAGAAGGTAACCCGTGGAGTTTCTCATTACTTTGCCAATTGGTTTCAATAAAACCACGAAAAGATAGATCGGCTTTTATTTTATTAGTCTATTCGAGAAATGGTTCCAAAATGTGTCATTATTGTTTTCATTATTTATAAAAAAAAGTAAAGAATATCGAACGATCAGAAAATTCCGACACGTTTTTAAGACTCATATTTTCGTGTTGTAATTTGTTTATCATATTTATGAAAATTACTTTAGCATAAAACGCCATATAAAAAGAATCAATATAAATGATATGACTTATTAAAAATTTCATATTCAACTGATCAACTCCATGGATTTATCATTATTTATGAATCGTTATTATCTTCTACTTAAAATCCATTATTTTCTTTTCTATTCTGCTTATGGTGCAATAATCCCGATTTTAAATTTAACACTTCGTGCTCATGGTCTTTCGAATACAGAAATTTCCTATTCAAATATCATTCTTCCATTTTTAATTTTTTTTACAAGTCCGCTACTCGGTTTTATTGCTGATCATTCACGTCGTTTTATTTTAACATTTAATGTTATTTTAAGTATCATCATTTTTCTATTTCTAATCATGTTTTTCTTACCAACTGTTAAATCTCATCATATACAAGCTGACATGCGTCACGATCATCAACATGGATATCTATTAATTTTCTGTGCTAGTCAAGAAGTCGCAACAAAATGTGCGACGAGATCTGAATGCGGATGTTCCTATCAAGCAAGATGTGTACAAGATAAAACGACATTTAATTTTACATTCACGATGAATTCAATTTCAATAGAAAAAGATTTAAAAGATGATACGAAATCTACATGCGAAATCGACTATCGAGTACCTATCGAAGAGCCATTCGTCGAAAATCTACCAGGTTAGTTTAGATTGAAATCGCAATGTAAATATAGAATTCATATATTTATTAAGATGACAAATCATTTGAGGCTAAATGTGAAATAGTTTGTTCGATTCCATATTTTTGTCATGGTTTACGTTATCGACAGCAAGTCATTTATGTTCTTCTTTATTCGCTTATTTATATTATTGGTTCAGCACTTCTATCGAATGCCAATGCTATCGGTGTATCAATTGGATTTTCTGTTTTAATCCGATCGGACTTAATCGGTAAACAACGCGTTTGGGGAACGATTGGTTTTGGTCTTACAGCTTTTATTAGTAGTCGTCTTTATGGTGCATTTAAAAAAGAATCTGTCTATATTTGTATATTTATAATAATAGCTCTTCTGACAATTATTGTTACCAGTTTTATTTCTATAAAAAATGATGACGAAACAATAAAAAGAAATAAGCAAACATTGAATTTATCAGCACTCATTGCACTACTGACAGATTTCGATATTTTTATTTTTCTTTCCATTACATTATTTTGGGGCATGTGCCATGGCTGTATGTATCCTGTAAGTTTGAAAATTTGAAGGCGAAAAAAGCTAATCTTTATTCTATTTTCTACATAGTTTGTGTATTTATATATTGATGAAATTGCTCCATGTCAATCACGGTCTATTGTCGGTTGGATGTCATTAGTATCAGCATTATCGGAAGTTTTCGCTCTCTACATCGCTCGACGAATACTTAAATTCTTCGGTACTAATATATCATCAATTATTATTTTTCTGGCATTTGCTGTACGATTTGGTGGGTATTATTTTATACAACAACCTTATCACTTTATATTTGTGGAAACAATGCATTTTTTCAATTTTGGAATTCTCTATGTTCTTATGGCTCAAAAAGCTGATTCGATTGGTTAGAGTTTTATTTTTAGTATTAAATTGTGTCTAGTTTATTTTTTTTATAGCACCACCGGGCCTGTCCGGTACACTTCAAGGTATTGCTCATGGCATCTCGCACGGCTTAGGTAAGTTAGAATTCCTATGATTAGTCTTCGAAACTATGAATCTAAAAAATGAGATTGCTGTTACTCATACTCTGAAGGAGAGAACCTTCGAAATGTCCACCATGATCAGTCGAACATTTTACGATTCTAAAAAAAATGCCGTTATTGATAGATGTACAATTATTTTAGGTCGTGGTATTGGTTTGCTTATTTCGTCATTGATCTACATTGTCTTTCAAGAGCGTCTTCTCTTTCTTGTTTTTATGATATTCAATATTATTGCTGCGATTATCTATTCTATTTATTTTCTACTACAATGGAGAAAGTCGTCTCATAAATCGCCGACTTCATCGAATAATGATGACGATGAAGATGATAAAAAAAACCGAATTGGAATTGCACTGGAATCAGGTATAGAAAAACAACTTTTTTGCTATAAAAATCGATTTAATTATTTTAATTTTAGATGAATCAATCGACAAGGAATCTTTAGTATCTATATCGAGAATGAAAATTAACACTGACAATTCATAGACAATATATCTTGTTGGTCTTTTTTTAAACATTTTATTATTGTCTGTTTTTGTTGCTAGAAAAATAATTTTTCCGTATCATCGACTCGACATGACTCAATTATTCTTTTCAAATAACAATAATTTAAGTTCTCGAATTCGATCGAAACTAAATTCGTTCTATCAAATATTGAATTATGTTTTTTTTTTGTATTTTCAAATATTTACCACGAGAGAAAAAAAATACTAAAGAGAATATATTCAAGAACACTTTAAGAAATAAAATAACGATCAAAGTCGTCTATTCAATATAAAGTTTAATTACTAAAAAACGCACAGATCCGTAATTGATACCATGTCCAGTTCGATAAGTTTTTCTTCTTTACATTAGAACAGTATTAATTCATCTTGAAAGAATAAATTTCTAACATACAATATAATTCAAATCTTTTCTTTCTTCTTCCTTTTTTTTGTGTCTGACGTTAATCGAGACTTGTTACATTGAAAACGAACTGCATACAGAATACAAAAAAAAAACGAAGTATATTTGTGTTGCGTCTGTTATCAGTTTATATATCTTTTTCTTTGTGTATTAATCTATTTGACATTATACCCGAAAGGCATACGATTGTTATTTTTGAAACATTCTAACAAGCCTCGTTAGTTGGCTCATTCATGTACGTGTATTTCTTAAAATTCTTCATTTTTCAGTCTTGCTCGATAAGGTCAGAATAATAAGTCAAAAATATGCAGATCAAAGTTCATATTTGGCTTCATTCTTTCTTTTCTTATATACACTTAGATGAAGGCCTTGTTAGATATATTACAGATTTTTTTTTCTATACGACCTCGCCACTCCTTTAGAGATACGGAGCGGTTTTTTTCATTTGTTCTGACTTGGAATAGACTAAAGTAAGACAAAAAGAAAAATAATAATAATCCGGATTCTACAATGTTTCTATTCTTGTCTTTTCTCTGTTTTCAATAAGTATGGCATTTGTATGTAAGAGGATTTTTTTATTAACTGGAAGTATATTTTATTTATAATGAGATAGACTAAAGCATACTTAATTTGTTTTCAAGATCTGAAAATAATTCGCGTCGAAACAGAAGAAGCAGCGAAGAAAACAAAATGGAATCACCATCGATGTTAGCACCGACTGTAAATGTCGTTCGTCGAAGATCGTCATTGCCATTCGTTCATCATTTTTATATTCTTTTAAAAGCACATTATTTTCTGTATTTTTCGGCATTTGGTATACTTTATCCAGTAATGAATATTACATTACGTGGCCGTGGTTTGTCAACAACTGAATTATCATATATAAATATAATAATTCCATTCTTAGTCTTTTTTACAAATCCATTGCTGGGCTTTATTGCTGATCATTCACGCCGTTATTTATCAACATTTAATATTATTCTTGTAATTATTACGATCACATTTGCTGTTCAGTTCGGCTTACCTTCAGTCAAGTCACGTAATATAGAGGCTGAATTGGTTGATATGCATTATACTGATAAAAGCCCGTACGAATTGAATTTTTGTGCTAGTCAAGAAGTAGCAACAAAATGTGCGTCAAGATCTCAATGCGGTTGTTCATATCAAGCAAATTGTACTTTTCATGATTCGATTAATGCTGAAGATTTCAATCAAACGCAGAAGTTTTCTCTGAATTTTACTATGAATGCAAATGATTTCACCATCAAGAAAAACGACGTAACCGATTTGAGTGAACTACAAGCATGTGGAATTAATTACCAGGTGTCTGTTGATCCGCCTCTGAAGAAACGCACTCTAGGTCAGAGTTTAGGTAAATAAAACATTTTTTACTGTTTGACATCACAGAAGGTTTTCTATTCAGGTCAGTCTACACCTGCCTTTGGCTCAACTAAATTAGCTGTTTGTGAAGTCACTTGTTCAATAGCACATTTTTGTCACGGATCACGTTATCCCAATCAGATGGGCTACATTCTTGTCTATTCACTGTTGTTTGTTCTTGGAGCAAATCTTCTGCAAAACGCTATTGCATTAGGTGCGTCGATTGGTTTTGCTACTATCGATCGTCCTGAAATCTTTGGACAACAACGTATTTATGGTACGATTGGTTTTGGTGCTGCAGCATTTGGTGCTAGTCGTGTCTATGAATGGCTTCAAACAGAATATGTCTATATAATTATGTTTTGTATTGCAAATGTTTTGTGCATTTTTGTGACAAGTTTCATTCGTATTGAACCCGAAAAGTTAAATGACGGTACTGCAGTGGGCGAAAATATTGTTGACGACGACGATGACGACGAAATCAATGATCCGTCTACGATGAAAGATGAAAAACCGAAGAAGAAAAGTTCTCTATTTGCATTATCAAAACTTGTTGTCCTATTGAAAAGAGTGGATGTTATTATTTTTCTAATTCTTTCATTTACCTGGGGTATGTCTTATGCTGCTTTGGATCCGGTAAGAATTCCGACGGAAGTCATTATTTTTATTCACGTGTTTTGTTTTTCAAATTGTTTAGTATTTATATTTATATATCGATGAAATAGAACCATGTAAATCCCGATCAATTGTTGGTTTGATGTCATTAGTATCATCCATAGCTGAAGTTTCTGCTCTTTATGTTGCGGGCAGAGTGCTTAAATTTTTGGGTACAAATGTAGCATCAATCATTATTTTTCTGGCATTTGCTGTACGATTCAGTGGCTATTATTTCATTACAGCACCTTATTATTTTATCTGTATGGAATCGATGCATTTTTTTAATTTTGGAATTCTTTATGTTTTAATGACTGAAAAAGCTGATTCAATTGGTAGATTTTTAATTATTAAATAGTTTGCATTTGTTTTTTAAATTATTTTAGCACCTGATGGTCTATCTGGTACTCTTCAGGGTGTTGCACTTGGAGTTTCGTTTGGTTTAGGTCTGAGATTGCTCTTTATTCGTTTCAGGCGTTGCTTTATTTATGTTTCTGTTGAACAGGTCGAGGAGCTGGTTTGCTAGCTGCATCATTTATTTATGCATTAACTCAACAGCCTACTCTTTTTCTCGTATTTGCCTTATTTAATTTAATCGCTGCCATCATCTATATTCTCGGTTATTTTATTGGCTGGCAAAGCTCGAAAAAGAATGAGAATGATAAGAATGCAAATAAAGGAAAAATTATGATTCAATCAGGTAAATGGTTATGGTTGATTTCTCTCATATTGTTAATCGTTTTTCTATAGATACACCATTGAATGAAGAACCATTTTTGTTAACGTCAAAAACAGACAAACAAACCAATCCGGCGTAGACCAAAAACAGAAACTACAATATATAAATTCTTTTGGACAAGCAATTTTTCTTGACCATCAGATACATTTATAAGTAATGAAAAACGAAAAATGCGAGTTATTTTAAGCAATTTTTTGTTTTATTCATTTTGTTTTTCATATTTTTATTGAGCACTATTTTATTCTAGTAGCTAAAAGAAAAAAAGAGATCCCAAACGAGCATGTTAGTCCTAGTTTTTGTTTTTATTAATAAAATATGTTTCACAATTTTGTGCTTTTCTATCAGATCAATATGTTCTTCTTTAAAACAACGATACATTTTTACATGACTCACATTTTATAAATAGATTTGCGATAAGACCGTTACATTTTCAGTCGAACTGCAAACAAGATTAATCCTAGATGATGATTATACCATTGTAGGAGTTGATCACAACCGAAGGTAAAATAATAAAAAGATTTAAGTTTTAACATTCATGATCATCCTATCGGTTACTCATATTGGTCGAAGATAACAGTCAGTTCTATTCTTTTTTAGTTTGATACTAAATAAATATCAACGTTAAATTTTATCTGTATGCAAAACAAAGATTTCTGTTGATGGCCTTCTGTGAAATATTTACTTTTTGATGGTCGATTTTATTTTCATAGGTGGCTGTCCTGGAAGCGGTAAGACCACAGTAAGTCGTCTTATTCAGCATACAAAACATGAGACGTGGCCTATGATTGATTTTGGTTGTCTACGCGTATTTCATTTAAATCATGAATGGACAAATCAAAATGATGACGAAGAACAAATGTCATTTGAAAATTTAATTTTTATTCTAAAAAATTATCATCGATATTCTTATCAGAATATTTTAATTAATGATTTAACTGATAAATGTCTTGGAGATTTATCAACCTATTTATCTCATGATGAATATAATTATTACGTTAGTTGTTAACGATCCTAATATATTATCAACACGAATATTAAATCCAGATCGTGATAGTGGTTGGCGAAATGTGCAACGATCGATCGAATGGAATAATCAAATAAACGAACGACAAACTTATAAAAACGAATTTATTTTAGATACTACATATCAAACAAAAGAAGAAACAATGATTGAAATTTTCAAGATCTATGAAAAATTTCGCTTGAATAAATAAAAACAAATAATATCAATTGCTAGATTAATAAATGAGTCTATCATTTCTTGTTTGGATCAACAGATTGAATTGAATCATTGTTAATTTCAAAAATCCAATTTTTCTTAGGTGATGTCACACCATCAAATGGTGCTTTTAGTTCAATTGTTGATCCATCATATCGTCGAACAAGAACTAATTCAACAGTTTTGTGATATTTTGCATCGGTTTCACCGTGTTCAAATTCGCGTTCATCAATACGTTGTTCTTCACCTTTACCGATTTCAATATCAGCTATTTCGATGTGATGATCTTCGATACCAGCGAATTGAATTCGAACATCAATTTCAGCATCACTATTATTTTTAATTAAACATGAATAAATAGCTGCTGGTGATCGAACGCCTACTCCAATAGTTGCAGACATCTGCAAAAGAATTGAACAGTTAACTATATTTTAGACAGAAAAAAGATACTGAAATTCTTCTTTGATAGAAGTTTAAAAGCAATTTTCACATTATGTAAGTGTGAAACGATGCTTTTAATTCGCGCTGCACACATTAAAATAAATACGTAGATAACATTAAGATATGAAAATATCTTGACACTCGTGAAATCGGTGTAAATATAAATAAAGTATAGAGTTGATAGCGAACATATGACTAATTCAAACAAACAGATTTTTCAACTGAAAGACGAACACTATTGAATGAACGAACAAAGAGTACGATTTTTGTGTTCCATATGAAGATGTCGCTACATTATGATACTTGTTTTATTTATATATGTATATAATTTAAAATATCGCCTTATGTTGTTGTTAAAACCTGCTTCTGCTGGAAATTTTAAATGAGAGTTTCTTGTGCTCACTCATCATGCTAATCAACGAGAGACTATCGGTCAACATTATTACATTGATTTTTGTATGTTACACATCAGCCACTGCAGTTTTCCTTTTTTGTGATGTAACGTCGTATCTAACGATTGCCCATTATACAGTCTTTTCGTGATCTCTTCTTTTTTATCTCATTGAAAATGGTTGGTAACCTTCTTGATGGTCATAACAAAATGTCAGGTCTGAAGTATTTTTTATAACACTCTAACCATATGAAGGAGAATGTTCCTCTTTCAGAATACTACAAGTCGTAGCCTATTGTCATAAAGACTGCAATAAAATTTATTAAAATAGACTCACGATAACAAAACTCTTCGCTTTACCGCACTTTTACACAAATATTTTTATTTGTCAAAATCTGATTCGATTATTGAAGTTCAAGTGAGGACCTCATATAAGTTCATACTATGAAAAATCTAATGAGGACACCTTGCTCACTTCAAGTTTACCATATATATCGTGCTTCACAATTTCAAAATTCATTCATCTGTATACGAAATCAATTGAAAAGTTAATAGATTCCTACCAGAAAGACTTCAGTTTCTTTTCGAATGATCATAATATAACTTCATATCAACATAAAAGAATAGGTAGAAATATAAACCTTTCAAAAGAGTGAATAAGCCTCACCATAATAAGCGTTTATCTATCAAACACATCAAATTCAAATAATCTTTATAAATCCTTTCTGTGTTTTGAAATATGTACGATTTTTATTATGTATTTTATTCTTTTACAAAGATTGTAAATGTGCCTTTGTAGATTTATGAGACGAAATCAAATATCGAGATAAATTCAATAAAACAGATTCTATGACTAATCTATTCGGTATCGCTCATAAATGACTGAAGAGTCAAAGAAAGCAGAGCAGTTATTAACTGAGTCATTAGAATCACGTAACAGACAATTAATACATTAGAGAACTGTGCATCTCAGTTTTCCTCGAGTCAAACCCTCGCCCAAAACCCGACCTGCTTCAATTTGGGCATTTCGCGCCCTAAATTGTTCACATATTATTTTTCTAATTGAATATCTCG
>OENM01001295.1:12214-38337 GCA_900239745.1 Rotaria magnacalcarata | reverse complement strand
GGATTTTGAATTTGGCGTCTTAGGTGTTTTTTCTTTTACTTCAAATTGGGCCCACGACGTACTAGATTTTGCAGATCAACTCATATGAGTCTTTCTAAGTAACACAGCTAGTTTTTTTTATACCATTTATCATTTTGAGGCCTTTGACTTTCACGAAGATTTTAGGCCTTAAGCTGTAATTGTGTGCATGCTCAACCTTTTACTGTTACTTAAAAATCTTTTAGATTTGATAATATCGTACGAACAGTTATCTACTTTAAAATCTAACATGAAGTTCTACTATAAGACTCATCAATATACCAATCATTATATTTCGATGCTTCGATCATATCCTCATTATAACATTCATTCAATTCGAACAGAAGTAATACTTTCTCATTAATAACGAATCTTCTTTATAGAATAGAATCTATTTTATTGACACACAACAAACTTAACATGCATGTTCACAAATTGGATCATTTTTCAAAATCCTAGCTTGCAATTCTTCTAAATCAGAAGCTATCAATAATACGAATCTACCTTGTTTGCAAACAGAAATTCCAAAAACATTATTTTCCGTTCTTCACTTTCGTAAAAAAAAGGAAACTTTTATTGTTTCAAATGTATAATATCTGATATCTTTTAAATGTATGAAGTTATTTTTTAATCAACATGAAGAAGAATAGCAAAAAGAAAAGTCAATACTAAACAGTTGGTTCAGAAGGAACGCCGCATTCTTCACATAACTGCTTCCCAGGTCGATCAAAACGGGCCACCGTAAACCGGCGTACCATTACCGTAAACAGTCGTTTTTGCATCGTATTCCGTTGTAAAACGGCCGTTTTAAGCCGTATTAAGGCGTTTTAGCAGGGGCAGTATTACGGCCATACACGGACACAGTATATCAGCCGTAAAACCTCGTAAAGCCGGCGTAATATTATCGTACTCTATAGAACATACGGTCGTATTTGCATCGTTTACGACCGTTTACTGATCGTTTTCTTCGACCGGGGTTGTACATTTCTTTATCGATCTTGATATCTTGTAGAATAATTTCCGAAACCTTCTTGTGAAATTCACGCATTCGCTGATTTATTTCGTTGTCATCCTGAAACAGTGAGACAATGAAAATCCTATGTTTTATTTCCTTCATCTCTCTTGTGACTAGCGATCTGCAGAGTCCCTCGTTTTTACTCCTGACTCCAACTCCAAAAAAGCTCCAATTTGTTTTTGAATTTTTACAATGTCTGATCTGATTCATTCCAATGCTTGGTATTTTTATGAGATAGAAAGTATATATGCAACGTTACTAGAAAATGACACCACGGTGCCTAACATCGTTTCAATGACTTGTATAATAAAGTGGATTGGTCTATTTTCTGTTTCCTTTAGGTTGATGGTTTATGTTATGACGGGCAGGAAAGGAAAAGTTGTCGTTTGCTGGTGCCTGATATGAGCATACTTTTGGTAAAATTTATTTTTAGAACTAAACGCTGGATATTTTCGTTTATTATACAATATTTCATGAATAAACTTGTGTCTAAATAAGAGTCAATCTATTTCACTGTTGTATTTGTATAAGTCATACACCAACCCTGGAAAAATCCTTTTAATCTCTCTTACTCAGGCTGGATTTCGGAGTCTCCTGCATTTACTTCTCCAACTCAGACTCCGGTGCAAATCACCAGTTATGATATATATGCATGATATTAATATTTTACAAGTCTATTTAGTTAACCTACTTTTTCTGCCATACTGCATAACAAACGAGTGAGAACTAAATTGTTGAACAAACTTGGTCGAGAATGATACATATATATATATATATGTGTCATTTCTGACTGACTCAAATAATGAAAAAGTCAATCGAGCATTGTTCTCTATTCAGTGTTGTCTGTTTATTCAAGAAAACAAAATTGTTCGCGGTCGAATGAGAAAAAAAAATTCATCTTGTTTTGATAGATCTTCTATGATTGTTGTCATTCCCAGAATATCAATTTTATCATCACCTAAAAAAGAAATTCATAGTTTTTTTTTCAAATAGTGCATGATGCGACTTACAGTTTTCATCGGCATCGCACAATAAATCTGATAATCGAACATGAAATTCATTTAAACCCAATTTTTTTAACTAACAATACTAAAACAGAAAATAAGATTGAAATTGTTCAATTGTTGCCATGGTAAGTATGTATCTGCTTGGTTTCGATTAATTGTATCTTTATCTTCTGATATTTGATAAAATTCCTTTCGTAGAAGTTCCATCTTTTGAGCTTTAGTGAGATGATCCATAGTTTGTAAATTAAAAAAAACAATCAAATTCTATTAAATAAAAGAAAGAACTTTTTGATAAAAGTAACATCTTCACATGTAAAATTAAAACAATGTATATTTTATTGAATAATATATTCTATCCTAACGCGTAGTTACACTAAATCGACGTATTTTATTTCTGATCTTCTCCTCTCTATGATACATGCCCACGTGTAACAATTACGAAGAAAAAGAAACTAAATGCTTAGGATACATACAGAGAGAGAGAGAGCGAGAAAAAGAGAAATTTCGGCCGGTAATTTAAAATGATCTACCGCAAAATATTTTTCATAGACTATGCTTCTAAGTAGACTAAAATACTTGGTTTTAAAAGATGCATCTTGTTAATCTTTTATTTTCAAATAAATACTTTAAGACTATCAATGCATTAGTTTGGCCTACTTAGAAGGTCAATGTTCATAATTCGAACAACAAGCTAAAATTTCAAAAACTCACTCAATTCGGTATCCCAATTTGACGATTTCACTATGTTTCGGAAACAAAAAAATCTTCCTTGTTTATCGGGGAATATTTATCTGTAAATTGCAATCAGTACAGTTTAAAATGACTGAAGCATTAAATATTTCAAAAATAGCTTTCGTATTCGAATTAGAGGCACTGTTTCTATAATTCAGACAGACACTTTAAAATGTATGGAAAAAATTTAATAGTCATATAATAAATGTTTCTTGCCATCTGAACTTGAAAATTTGGCCATATCTTTAATGAAAAAAAAACTTGATTCTTGAGCGATATGCTATAAATAAGATGATGAATACTAGTGTTCGATCATCGATTAGTTTCAACTAAAAAGCAAATTTTCATTTGTGTAATTTCAGAATCAGTTGTGATATTTGAGCAGTTTTTCGAACTCCACGTGTAACTATGGAACTATTCGTACAGTATAACGATTTTTTCATGTCGTGAATTGACTACAATGATTTTCTTATTCTCCCATCTCAATTTCCCGATATTTGTTCCGGTCTATACGATAGTTGGTTTTCTACCTCAGTAGTGGATCTATGGCTCTCTTCGCAACGGTCCCCATTTTCCTGGTTTCATGTTTTGTTTTTGAAATTGCTCGGATTCTCTGTAGCTTTGTCGAATAATTCTGATTTCTGACATCCATTTAAATTTACTGGGCTCTGCAAGAATTCAAGTGCGCTATTTCTTTTAAAATATTTCAACGTCATATCGTAAGCATTATGAGGGAATAATACTACTTTTCCTTTCGCATATAGAACTTATACCATATTATGTAGAAAATTCATTTGAAGTAGAAATCAGAAAGATTCCTTATGAGCCTGAAATTTCATCCAAATTATCAATAGCTATGGCGGAGGAGTATTGAAATTCTTTTAAACAACCTTGAAACACAGCACTTCACAAAATCAGTGCTATTTTCTATTGTTTAAATTTCAATAAATATACAATAGCTTTTACATGAAAAACCACAACAAGAAAGAAACGAAACTTTCGATTGTCAAAGCTGAATACTATTTGATCCACAACAGACCGATGTTAAGATGTAATACGTTGCAATCAATGAGCTAATATAATAACCAATGAGCGGAAAAGAACAAAGGTGTTTTTATTTGATCAGCCTTGCCATACTTTGTACTTTTTTGAGGGTTTGCGTGTAGTTGTGGTCTTCTACATGAACCTACAACCTCAAGATCAGCGTATCAACAGTTGAAGAGGTTAATCAACCTTTACAACTACTCTTCGATGAGCCTATCTGCAATTTTAAGAAATCAATCAACGCTTTGAAGCAGGTATATTGAAGTTAATGGTAGGATTTTTATTTTTATATACACTTTTATAAATTAATGTGTGTTGGAATGAGTTGGTTTGGGGATTTCATACAGCCTTCTGGAGGGTTTAGGAAAATGCAACCTATGATATACTCTTTCAGAGTTCTTCAGTCGCATAAACCATTTTAGTCTTCTGATAGGTAGATAAAAGAGTTTATCATTCGGTGCTTTTTCTCCAGTGTATGCAATCAGGATTGTAATCTGTGGCAATACGACAGTTATGAGAAGAATTATTATAGACATGAATGTTTTGAGTATATATTTTATTAAAATTATATTCTCTCAAAGACTGATCGTACGGATCGATTAAATTGCTGTTATGCATAAACTATTGCTAGAAAAGAAAGTGATTGTTTCAAAAAACATCATTTTTAAATTTTGAAAATCAATATTTCTGAGTATCATAGCTGGCTGATAGACTAGCGAACAATTATTTCCTGTATGCAATTTTTAACTGAAGAAAATCTTATAAATTTTTATTTCATAATTATGTTTAAAATACATAATAAAAAGAAAAACAAAATACTAAATTGAAGATTATCACTATTATTATAATTGGTTTACTTATAAAAATGAGAAATATATTTTATGTCAGATACGCTAATATTGTCAGTAATCACAGGGCTATATCAAACATCGGATACTTTCGGTAAAATAATACGTTCACCAGGTTTGAATGGTGGCAAACCACGCGAAGGACAGCCAGCACACCGAAAAGCATCACCCAAATAACACTAAACAAAATGAGAAACTTCGATTTTCGAGTTTTATTTTGTGCACAATACATACATTTCCACAAGAAGATTTAATATTTTGTTGAGCTTGTGTATGTTCTTCTGCTAAACCACATGAACAATTTTTACAGGCTTTTCGAACACCAGATGATGTTGTACCACAATCATAGCCTATAAAAAAAATAGTTCTCTACCATAATTTATAATAAATACAATTCCAAAAGATCTCTGTTGATTGTCCATAAAGAACAAATTTTTTTTCACATGAAACTTACTTTTAACATCAGGTTTTCCTCGATCATTGTCATCAAGTAAATTGTCTGTATCAATAATACCATCTTCATCATCATCACCTTCAAGTGTCCATATTTTTTTGCCTCCACCTGTTGTCGATACTTGTCTTATCAGACTAATACCAGCTTTACGTAATGGTACTGAATAACCAATATCAAACGCAGGCTTTTGAGATAACCATAATGAACCGTGTCGCTTAACATCGTCCGTTTTATTTCCAATTAAAAATGATGAATTTGCATCCAATGGATTACAACTACTGAATCCACACATAATAAAATGATCAATAGTTTGTTTCTGTTTCAAATGTTCCATATGTGTTATGAGATAACCATTTGGATGAAGTAAACGGAAAAATTCATTTAATAAATCAAGATTGGTCGGTGTATCATTTTTACTAACGAGATCAAATAGAATAATATCACATGATGACGTTCCACGTCGAGCTTTTTTGTTTTTAAATTGAAAATAAATTAGTTCTCGTTTAAAACGAAATCAATTAAACTTACATTCTAATAACTTTTGTACATTTTCGGATGCAATATGTGCTTGTTGGGCTTTGTTTTGTAACGTTTCTTGAAAAGTAGCTAAGATTTCTGAATCAACATCATCAACCCAAACAACAAGAATACTTTTTGCACGAGCAAAAATCTCGTTCATTGGAATATTTTAATTATAAGACAATCTAAAAACGAAACGTGAGATTGTAATAATTAAGCAATGTTAGGAAATCGTGGCCTGGGATACATCTGATTGAGGTTGCTATGTAGATTTTCTTTGAGCCTCATCATCTGCCAGCAAACACCCAAAATCAAAAAAACAACACACCAGCATTGATTGAATTTCGAATACGAGTTAAAATCATATGAAACAAATACGATTTTCTCGTTTTGCTTTATTTCAAACAGAAAAGAACGCATAAATTTAGTCCATATTAAAGAAGATGAAACAGAAAAGCGTACAGTACGAAGAATGATGAAACCAAACGAGAGAAAGAAAGGAAATGTGTGTGTTGTATATTTTTTTAAACCCAAAGAAAAGAGAAAATAACACAAAGACAAAGCAGGCGAATGATAGTGAAAGAAACAAAAAGATGTTTATAATCGTTTGATTTTAATAATCAGTACCAGCGCATGTCTCCGGGTTTATTTCTTATTAAACAATCTAGATGCGGACGAAAAAAATAAAGAAAAAGAAAACAAAAAAAACACTGAACTAGATCATGTATTTACACTCATAGAAATGAAGAGAATAAGAAAGAAAAGAAAAAAGACAAACCGATGATGTTCACTTTTTGGTTTGTTTTTATGTATATACACGCAGATTTGGTTTAAAGCGTCTGTACGCGTATGTATTTAAAGGAAAAAAAAATATATATATTTATAAATATAAGATGCTATTTTTTTTTCTATTAGTTTGAACCGTCATTCATCAATAGTTGAGCTGTTCGAGCCTGTGCATTAGTTGCCGCACGTTTTGGATAGGAACGTAGATAGTCATCATCACTCAATTGATTTACATCTGGTCGATCACGAACATTATAAGTTAGACAACGTCTAATGAATGCCTATGGAGAAAATGAAAATTCGTTTTGTTTGATTTAAACTATAAAAAAAACAAATATATTATTTTACTTTTGCTCCGTCGGATATGATTGGTTTTGGTGGAAATTCAACTTCTTTGGCTTTTAATATTGTTTGATTTTCTAAGATTGCTGCTTGAGATTGATTATGGCCGTAAGGTTTTCGTCCGTATAAACATTGAAAGAAAATACAACCTAAACTCCATACATCGACTTTTGAAGAGATTTTTGGAGGATTCGGCCCTTGGACAAATACTTCCGGAGGAAGATACCTACAAAGCAAAATGTGATAAAAAAGAACTGACAGAAAAAAGAGTTCCCAGATCGTATATTACCAATAGGTTCCAGCTCCTTGAGATGTTAAATCCATTCCATGTTCGGGATCGTATGTATCTTCGCACATTTGTTTACTTAAACCGAAATCTGTTATTTTGATTTCGCCACTACTAGTACCAGTACCCAATAATATATTGGCAGGTTTCAAATCGAAATGAATCACAGGCGGTTTAATACCATTATTTAAATATCTTAAAGCGCTAACAGTTTGCATCACCACAGAACGTGCTTCTTTTTCAGGAATATATTTATGTTGTTTTAAGAAGAAATCTATATCGTTTCCTTCGATATATTCAAGAACTGTACAAAAACTAAATGAGAAAAATAAAAGAATAATTAGAAAAAGATTACAAGAGAATTTTTACTTACGAATCTGTATCGATTTCGAATACATCATAAAGACGTACAATACGAGGATGATCAAGGGTTTTAAGAATATCACATTCACGTAGCGCATGTCTATAAATAAAACAAACAAAATTACTAAAATCTTTCGAAAAACTTGAATTTACTTGATATAATTGGCTTTCTTTTCTTCTTTCCATTCTTTATTCAGTTGATGAACTTTAACGGCAACATAACGTTGTTCTTTCAGACAGAACGCCTTCGAATAGAATTTTACATATGAATTGACATTGCTCAAGTTTTTTTAATTCGCTTACTTTATGAACTTCACTGAAGCCACCTTTACCAATGAGACTTAAAAGTAGATAACGATCATTGAGCACTGGATGATCTTGGAATCTAAGGCAACCAAATGAGGTTTTCAGATTATATTAGACCAATTAGGGTGTGGACGTTAATACTTCCGCTAGACACACTCACAAGCTCACCGGAAAACATTCATTTTCTTACCTGGAATGATCTTCGTTATAGATGCGTTTTAATTCGCGTATATGTAGATTTCTTTCTCGTTCAAGTTTTTCATATTCTATCTGAAGATCCATTTCTTCTTTCTTCAGTGATGCTAGTCGTAGACGTAAGATCTCTTCGGATTCATTCCATTCACTGATCAATAACCTGAAATTTGAAGATTTCTATTCAGCCTTCATTTACAACAGGAATAAACTTACGCTTTATTAGCATCATTTGTTGTTTTCATACCATCATTACTACTTTCGTCTTGTAGTACAAATGCACCGGTACGATCTTTCGTTCTGGATTTTGAATTTGGTGTTTTAGGTGCTTTTTCTTTTACTTCACAATTGGGTCGACGACGTACTAGATTCCGACGTTCACGATCAAGTTCTTCTCGAGCACGTTGTATCATTTCTTGCTGTCTTTAATTATAAAGAAAAAATCGAATTGTCTTTAATTTGAAAAATAATGCCACATACTTCGAAATATCAGCGAATGCTGTACCGTCGGTCCAGTTCTCCACAAATGTGGCACCTTGTCGTTGGGTAACGAATTGACCAAGCCTCAAACGATTTTCCATGCATTTTTGTCTTGCTTGTTTCCGTTCTAACGTTGACTGAAACAAAAATTTAATTAAGAAATAACATTAATTATATTATTGCTTATTAATTTTCATGCAACGCACAGGAAATGTTGTTCTTTTATAGCATGAAAATGGGATATTTTTTAAATCACGCAAACATGTGAAGCTCCCCAATGAGCATTCGGAACATTACTTTTTTGTTTACTATCCATTAAACATGAAACTTATTCAGTACAAGGTAATATTGAAATAATAATCTACAGACGAACGAGTTGATTAACTATTTTAAACGTATTCCAACATGTTCGTGTTGAATTATGAATTCTTATTTTAGCAAAAAATTGAATAAATGGCGTTTAATACTTGGATACTTAGACGTTGATTAGAGAAATAATCTAACGAGGGAACCTTTTCAACTGTTCAATCGCTTTTGAGTTCGAACTTTGTGCAACAGATAGACTCCAATGTAGTATGAAAACTCCCAAAAGATTAAGCGCCCATAGGTCTTCTGTCCAAAGTTATAGCTATTTTACTGGAGTTTTAGTCTATTGCACGGTATATACCAAAAATCAAATGACAGTATTTTGACCTGAGATTTTGCCCAGAGGCAGGTCCATTTATGAGTAGAATGTTCTGAAAATTTCAGCTGAAAGCAACGTTTTCTTCCTGAGATATTCAAGTCCCAAAAATGACTCATATTCTATAAAAGATGCTAAAATTTTCAGTTCTTTTGCGACTTAAATATCTCAGGAAGGAAACGTTCTTTTCAGCTGAAATTTTCAGGATATTCTACTCATAAATAGACCTGCCTCTGGGGAAAATCTCAGGTCAAAATACTATCATTCGATTTTTTGGTATATACCGTGCAGTAGGCTAAAACTCCAGTAAAATAGCTATAACTTTGGACAGCAGACCTATGGGCACTTAATCTTTTGGGTTTTTTCATACTACATTGGGGTCAATCTGTTGCACTAAGTTCGAACTCAAAAGTGATTGGACAATTGAAAAAGTTCCCTTGTAAGCCTATTTTCTTCAATCATTCGTGACATATAAACCTTTCATTTATTTTTCTACAGTAAGATATTGATGTCTGCATCTTATGTTTTTTTAGTTTTAATTGTAAAAAGTACTATAGATAACTAGGAGAAAAATACTTCGTATAGAATCAAAGAGCATGGAGACGTTCTTCTCACTAAATGGCATCGTGAAACAACATAGTAAGTTACTCAAGGATTGTTCCTTCAAACGTAACCTCAATATTCTCTCCGGAAAAGGTCGACGGATAATTTCTAAACTACAAGCATTCCTATTGGTCAATCGCTTTTTTTAAAAGTATACTCAAGCAAATGTTTGAATTGTTTCTATCACGAAATAGGAACACAGAATTGGTAACCTTTGTGTTCTTACGATAAGAACAATCAAAATAAATCAAGGCATTTTTTCACTGAACAGTAAGTTATCCATCGGAAGACTTTTCTCTACGTCACTATTAACTTTTGATATATTTATATATTCTAATAGAAAAATAATTATAGTAGAACATACTTTTTCTACAAGTAATTTCTTATTAACAGCTAGACATTTTTGAAGTATATTTTGTTGTTTGTCATAATCTTTTTTAACATCTGTTAACTGTCGACGTAATTCATCACGTTCCTTAAATATGAAAAATTTTTTATAAAAATTTAATTTTAGGTTAAATATATTTTACTCTAATTAAATTTTGTATTTGACTGTTCTTGGCTTCAAGTTCATCGGTCGTCGAATTGATTGTTCCTGTTATGTCAGTCTAAATTTTTTTTTTTTGGAAAATATATTTTCAATAAAAAAAAACGTTTTTTCCAATGTTCTACCTGAGTTTGCTTTGCATTTGGTATGGATAGAGTCGATGATTCTGATGTATGATTTGAATTCGAACATGAATCACTTTGTGCCGATGAAGCTGGTGAAAATCCGATATCACGATAACTTGAAATTGTCTTAAAATCGAGAAAATTCAAGATTAAATGAAACGATTCAATTTAATCTTTACTTTATTTGTATCTGGTGTGATCTTCTTGTCCATTGATGGTAATAATAGATTTGGCGTTGCAGGTTCGGGTAGTTTTGGTTGATTCATATTCATGTCACTTTTCCGTCGTTTGACTTTCTGTCCATCAATATTATCATCAATTTTAGGTGTCCGTTTTCGTCGTACTTTATCCGTTGTTGATAGTTTTTTTAATGTATTGCTATTGTTACTTGACACAGATGTTGTCGAACCGAATAGGCGAAAGGGTGAGGTTGGAATTGGTTTAAAATTAAGAGTTTCCGTATCTATAGAATTGACTATATCTGGTTGCGAAAGATTCTAAAAATAGTAATCTTAATAAATGAAAATTACGACGATTAATTTCTACATACACGTTGTAGGGTATTATTGGATGGCGGAGTACGATTACCGTTATCAACTGATTCACTACGTTGAGGAAATAATTTAAAAGTTAAGGGAAGAACATCTTGACCTTTAAATTTCGTAGAAACAAAAATTATGAATAATTTTTTCGATTAATAAAAAACTTTTTTTTTCAATCATACCGCGTGAATTAAATTGATTTTCTGTGGGTTTCGAAACGAGATTCATTCTAGAATAATTATCGTTTCTTTCATATCTAAATAATAAATTGTTCTATTAGTAGTTGTTTATTTCAAGACTAATTTAAAACAATAACAACAACTATCGGTAGAGGGCACACATCGTATTCACGTGATTAATCGATAGAATCCAACCGTAAAGAAAAAAAAAGAAGCAAAAAACAACACGTATATTACAAATATGAAAGAAAAAGAACAAACTATTCATTCTAAAGATCCATCCTCATTGGTTTTTAATATACACATATTTCCGGGTATAGAATAAGAAAGAAAAAGATATATAGAGATGTAATGTAGAGATATGTGTAGTCCGTTAAAGATTAGAATTTTTTGGTTTTATTGACAAACAAAAGAATAGAAAGTTGCTGTAGATTGATCATATTTATCACGATAAAGTTCTACAAATAAAAATCATCGTAGCGGACAGTTAGTAGCATCGCCCGTTCGTGCAACTCGACCGATCGATTGTTAAAAGGTTCGTTCTAACATATTTTATTTGGCTTAGCGACAACCAATAAGCTCGCACATTAAATAGTAAAGAGGGCGCTATTCACACGATGAGATAATATAATATGGCTACAAGAAAAAAAAAGTAGTTCTGAATCGATGGACTATAGACACGAGCTGCGGAAATGAGTGTGCTGGAGAAGTGCACTCTCAATAACTAGAACTTTTCCGGGTTTTTTACTTGTTTTCCTATAACGTACTAGAAAAAATAAAATTTTTAAGGCAAAAATTGAAAATATTCGAGCAACTTGAGTATTTGCTTTTACTCTTCAATATTTTTTTTTCAAGCTATTGCAACAATTACAATTATATTTACTATCAAAGCATTCGAAATTTTCTATTCCTTTCTATTTATAAATTACGTTCTTGGAAAGTGGGGACACCAATGGTCAAGCATGACTGAACTTTCGGACACGAGCAGTGGTATACCTAGGATTTATATGCCACAATACGATACAGTGTCACAGCGTCCGGCACTTTTATGGAATATGTGCGTATTCGTTGTTATATTTAACGGTTGAAGCCGTACATTTTCTATTAAAGTGGATGTCAAAAAACAGGATTGAAAATTCCATTTTCATATTTAGTGATGCCTTCAGTTTTTAATTTAATATTTACATGACTAAAATTTATAGCAATTTGCTTTTACGATATTAAATCTAAATAAAAATCTAATATTAACCAAAAGTCGCAAACCTGAATTCAACTTCACTTTAGAGAGAAAAATTTTCTTTTACTCTGCGAACCACATTTATGTGCTTGTAGCATGTCATATTCTGTGTTCGATCTAATTAATTGTCAATATGAATTACTGATATTATCTTTGTAATGTCATTTATCTGAAATCGGTTCCAATTCGTTTAACATCGACCTATATCCTTGAAAAGCAAACATCATAAAGTTTAGTCAGCAACTAAGATGACTATAAAAACATTTGATTGCATTTTTATTTGTCCTTGATAAATTATGTTGAACAGTTGACACTCACATGTAACTCTTCTCTCTCCCGTTAGTTGATATTAAAGCAATGTACATATCTTTTAAGTCTTCGTACAGCTATATAGTACGTATATAAATAATGGATGGGAATATGAAAAGAAAAAAGAAATTGGTTTTCTTTATTGTATTTTTATTTGATGCTATTATACATATAGAATGATTATGGTTCAATCATAATAAAATATTGTGATGTAATATGGATGAACTTCATATAAAAGTATAATACGAGTTGTTTTTAGTATACTTACGACTATACTCGATAAACAACAAGCATCCGGACGCAATTGTGTTCCTAAAGAAAACTCTTTTCGCATCATCGCACGTTTGAGTATATATCATATATGCTGCCAACAATAGTAGGTACAATTCATAATGTTTGTCTTGTGTTGAACAATTCATTTTCTCTCTCTCTCTCTCTCACAACCAGTAGTAGCCATAGTCCCTAAACAGCCCTATACATATATATACATGGATGAATAGCATTCAATATTATCTTACTCATCTCTAAAGAGTTGTTCATAAAGCGTTTTTTTTTATTATGTATATTATTTTAACATATTTGCTTCCTGTTTCATACGTAATGATGCACTTTCATAATATCATTCAGTGACTATCGGATTGTTCGTTTGTAATTTAAAACGTGATCTTCATCGACTTCTCGTTTGATATCATCTTATCGGTGAGTATGTATTTCTTCGAAGAAGAAAAAAACATGAATATTCTCGTTGTTCACATTTGTTTCTAGCAAATAAAAAAAAAGTGACAAATTGTAATGCACTTTTTTCTCCTTCTTTTGGCTTAAATGAGAATAATTCTCTTTGGTACTATTTAACTAAATAGAACAACTTCTCTTTCTCTTTCTTTCTCATTCTTCTTTTTGCTTGTGCGTGTATACACATAAGTTCGTATGTGGATATAACGATCAATTAGAACATAGGTACAACAGGTGATAGTATACGAAACATAAGTATGTAGATATTTTTATTGAATATAAAATAACTCTTATCGATAGTTTTTCTTTAAGAGCCAAGGTTTGATATGAATCTCGATTATTGTCAATGTAGTATTTTTGATTGAATTTAATATCCGTAAGAAGATCATGTTGGATGTTTTGAGAAAGCAAAAATTGATCTTTTTCTTGACTATGGGAATTGACATTTTTTTTCTTCTTCTTTGAAGATGATTTGATTTAATCTCCAATGAGAACAAAACTAATCAACACGTTTTCTTATCTTCTACAATTCTTATTACTGTGGGAATTGGCCAGCTATACTCAAGGTAAGAATAGAGTTCAGGTTAAAATAATAAAAAGAAATGTATAGACAAGAGTAATTTAGCAGCAGTCAACTTTTGTTTTTATTGAGTGAAGAAGTAAAACAAGGTCAAAAAGAGGAGGAGTCATCCAATTGCACTAATGTTATTTTAATAGAGCAGTTTCGTTATATTTTTTTGTGTTTTCTATAACAATAGAGATGAACATTTAAAATTCAATTAATCAGTCTGTTGTGTTTATTTTTGTTTTAGCCTATTGGATTCGAGATCTTTCCTATTGCCCACGTAAACGTGAAGTAGCTCGACAACGACAATGTTTTAAGTCATGTTTTGATGACAGCGATTGTCAAAGTCGATATCGTTCATGTGTATGCGATTATGATTGCGGCATGTCATGTGTCAAGCGAGGTGGGTTTCTTTGTTCTTTTCATTTCTTTTGTCATGTTGATTTTGTTAATTAAAGGTATCACTTGTCCTTTTTTAACGGCTCCCGATCATGGAAATATAATATATTCAAACGGAAATCGATTTGGTTCGCGTGCATCTCATGAATGTGAAACCGGTTATGTTCTTGAAGGTCCGAAATATCGATATTGTCAAGGCGATATGTGGTGGGGTCCGACCAATTCAATACCCTATTGTGCGAAAGAAGGTATTATTAATTGAATTTGACGTTTTGATACTTGTTCACATTTGACAAGTCAAGATGATTTTATACATCAAAGTTATGGGTGTATCGAGATAAGCATAAGACATTGACTTAGGTGTTCTTTTTCTATTACACAAAAGTCTAGACTTGTTATAATGTTCGTTCAATTGAAGAAAATTATGATATAATTAAAGCGACAAAGGGTGTTTTTGATATTGCTAATTGATTTTTTCTTCTTTCGTTCAAAATAATAGTCTTTTGTAATCAACCACCGGAGATAATCAATGCAGTTAATGATGTTCCGAGTACGATAACAACATTTCATGCTGGTTATTCGGTGAAATACACGTGTTTAACGGGTTATGTCGGGTATGATAAAAACAAAATTGATCGATTGATCTATATTGTTTGTTATTTGTTTCATGATAGGAATGGAACAGCAACATCAGAATGTACTTTTTTAGGTCAATGGACATTTTCAACATTAAAATGCACTCGTAAGTGATAAGTTATTCTTTTTTATATGATTATTTATTGAAAAAAATATCCATATATATATATATAGCTATTGATTGTGGTTCACCGGGTATATTACGCAATGGATTTTTAAGTGGTGAACGATTTGATTATCCGAATATGATCGCATTTTTTTGTAATGATGGTTATGAACTTATTGGAAAAGACACAACGAGAGCATGCCAAGAAAATGGTCTATGGTCTGGTATAATGCCATTATGTCAAAGTAAGTTGTATAGATTAAGTTAATTTTCAAATAGACATTGTGATATCTTCCACTCAGGAAAACCTTGAGACTCTCTTGATACAGTATTTATAGTTCATTGTTTGATTTCCTTTTAAGAAAAAGCCTGTGAATCACCGCCAGTAGTTTCTCATGGTCAGGTAATTCAACCGGATCGAACTACAAATGAAACGGTTCAATATGTTTGTGAAGATGGATATCAATTGCAAGGATCATCGATTTTAAAATGTATATCATCGCAATGGCAACCTGCAATACCAGTGTGTGAACGTGAGCCTTCCGAAATTCTTGTTGTCAGCATTGAATTTTCTAAGAATAAATTTTAGAAATCACATGTGATGATCCACAAACGAGTTTTAAGGGTTATATTGAACCTTCATCGAATGATAATTCATCAGTGTACGCAATTGATTCGATAGTCAAATTCGATTGCCCATCAAATTTAATATTACGTGGTTCGCCTATATCCAAATGTCAATTTAATGGAAGTTGGTCACCCAAGATTCCCAAATGTGAAGGTATGTTTTTTTGTTTTTCGATTAAATTAATTTTCGATTTTCTGTTCCTATGAATAGAACCAATACCGTGTTTAATTCCAGCATTACCTTCGAATGCTTATTATCGAAATCTTCGTCCGGGTGTTCAACAAATCGATGATGGTGCTCAATTAGAATATATATGTGAAAATTCTCGATATCGTCGTCGTATATTTTGTCGACGAGGGAAAATCCTACCACGACAACCAAAATGCTTCAGTGGTAAGACTAATCGAAAGAAAATTGAAGTAAAATTCTTTTCTTTTTTGATAACTTAGATTGTCAAGTCGAAAGTAAAAAAATTATATTTTCAAAAACAATTTATCGTCATAGAGAAAAAGTTTATTACACTTGTAAAAATCATAATCTATCATTAATAAACAATGAAACAATAGTTTGCATTAATGGAAGTCTTTCTCTGCAACCTGTATGTCCACAGGTCGAAACAATGTGTATTGTACCTCATACACTTTTCCTACGCAATATCGCTAATACGACAATACCATCCGGAACATCAATGGAAATCGGTTCATCATTTTCATATACTTGTATTCAAGATTATCAACCTATTAATCAATCAGCAAGCGTTGAATGTCTTGAAGATGGAAAATTATCTCATCACGTAAATTGTGTACCAAAATCATGTAAAGAACATCCACCAATGATAACGAATGGTCGAACAATATTTCATTCAACATCACACGGTTCTGCAGCGAGATATCGATGTTTTCCAGGCTTTAAATTCGAAAATAATAATCTAGTAAAACTTACATGTCAATTTGGCCTCTGGCTACCAAAACAACTACCCAAATGTTTGCCGAGTAAGTATGACGTTTTTTTAGATTTCAAATAACGAAGATTGCTTTTCTTCTCTTAACTTATGCGCTAATCTATATGAGAATTATACGGTCTATTTCGAGTCTTGAAAAATAGGAAAAACAATCTTCGTCTTTGTTTTAGTATTTTGTCCCAATCCTGGCCCACTGGTCCATGGTCGCACATATGTTGTAATTAGAGATGAACGTGTATCCGCTTTGCCGATTCGAAGTGAATTTCGTTCTTATATACCAACTGTAAGTCATGGCCGAACCATTGAATTTGAATGTAATCCAGGTAAAATCCATTTGTTTTTATCAGAGAAATGGCGAATTACCTTTATCATTGCAGGATATGTTCTTCAAGGACCAAATGGATTAACATGTAATCATGGCCGATGGATGCCTTCTGAAAGATCACGTTGTGTTATTAGTAAATCTCAAATCTAGTTGTTATTATAAAAATAACTCTTTCTTTTATATGTTTTCTTTTAGAAAATCATGTACAACCAAATATTATCTTTACGGGATAATCACTTTTATGAATAAATGTGTTTTTGTTTTTATAAATAACTGGAGCTGGTCTTCAGTTTTATTGTTGAACGACTTCCCTATCTCAGGCTGATATTCTTTAAGAAAGAAAGAGACATTTCATCGACGAATGTGGTTTTTTAATGCGTTTGATATTTTGTAATTGTTCTTTTTCTCTCTATTTTAGTCAAGAATGATTGCTTTTCTTTTTCTTTGTCTAGTTTTTTTTGCTATAAGTGATTGGAGAATATAAATAATTGTGTTCTTTAGTTCCAAAGAAATCGAACTGATGATTTTATTCCGATCTCTTTCTTATAATAGAAAAATGAAAATGATGAACGACGTGGTAGTGCTGCGACGACAACAGTACACGAGAACAAAAAAAAGAAAGAAAACCATTGCGATGACCTGCATTTTTTCTTCTTCTTGCAGGTGTAATGTGCCACGGCAAAGTGAATAGGTTACGACATACTGCTACTACGTATATTTTTCAAATAAAATTGAAAAGCGAAACAGATTTTATTAATATTCATAGTTACACTTCTCCTAAATCGACAGATGTTTCAAATTGACTTACACCTTTTATACGATCGGTTTCGTGACCCATGCGAGCAATTTTTGATGAGAAACAGATGAGGACCTAATCATACAAGATGTTTGAATTTTGTGGTGAAAATTATAGAGAATCAGATTTCTAATAATGGCGCTTTCCCCAGATGAAATAGTATATTTGAAAATAATTCTTTGACATACGTCAACATTGGTCAAGATTCTGATCGAAATGAATATTTAATTGAAGAGAATACCAAAGGAGTTTTAGTTACACATGTTTCCATGTATTTTCCATGGCCCCACCTGTGGGTCTCGTCGAAGATTATCTTGAATTTGGTCGAAAGTTAAAAATGCCGAAACTGACGTGATACTCCCATACATTTCTTTTTCCTTTGTGAAAATGAATCAGTCAGTAGACTTAATTAAAACAAAACGTTAATTATTAAAAGAAGACTAAAAGACAGTCTAAAACTTGTTTTAGGATGATTGTTAATCTATCTGTAAACAATGTTCTATCTGCTTGATTAAAACTTCTTTTTCCCCAAAATTAAAGACAAACTTTCAAGGAGTTCACAGGCTGTAATGAGATAGTTGCTATATATATATATATCATATAACGTGTTTATTTGACTTTGTAATGCTGTTGTGCTTGTGTCTTTCGGCTTCGATGCACCAGACGGTCATTCAAATTTATACCTTTATTCGAATTAATGAAATATCAATCATTGTTGATGATAGATATTGAATCAGAGGGGGCTCTCACTTTTATTTTGTTTCTCGAATGATGAACGGTTGAAGATTCTTATTCGTATTCTTCTTTGTCCATTTCTTTGTACTGAATGAACAACAGTGTGATAGACGGATCATAAATTTACAGTAAGATAAGTCAATATTTGTCGTGAAATAATGGCATCTTCATCACATACTTTTCCAAACAGTCTTCATTTAAGCTTCCATTTTTTTACAACAAAGTTTTATTTCAATGTTCTTATTTTCGACATTTTTGCTTTCGACCAAATTCAAGTTTACCTCGTCGGAAGCTCTTTAATCTACAAAAATATTATTTTAGATAAACTCAGGCACTGCTACAGTATTGTGTTCATATACTGTAAACGATCTGATCTTGCTGAACTTATATCATCGTTATACTTGCAAGGGAGAAATGAATCAACGGCCTTTAAAATTATGCATTTCCTCGTTTTGTGAAACACGACCTGAAAGGAGTGTTAAAGTGTTTAGGGTAGAAATTTTGCACCCCTCCCCGCCCCCTCCAGACCGTTACAGATTAATTAATTAATTAGATAATTGCTTAATTAATTAATTATTAATTAGTGAATTAATTTTTCTGTAACGGTCTGTGATGGTTTCTGAGGTCTCTGTAACGGTCTGTGATGGTTTCTGAGGTCTCTGTAACGGTCTGTGATGGTTTCTAGAGATTCCATACATCATAATACAGGCCGTAGTAGAGAAGCTCCGCAGACCATGACTGACCGTGATAAACGGATTCCAGAAAAGGAGTTTCATCGTGTTTCACATTTTCATCCCACAGGGATTGCGCTAACAGCTTTTCTTTGTTTGTATTTCTGTAGTATATTTTAGGTACTCTCTAAGACCGGAAATCAATTATGACTTCGATACTAATAAATTCTGACAATATCTGTCCTTTGTTTTATTCGATTAAATATTGAACGTTTAAGCCATAGCTTTCCTTTCAGACGCTAATCTAGCCGAGTGAATAATTATTTTTCTGCTGCGATGACATCAGAAATAATTACATAGGGTGCTTTTTGAAAAAATCATAAATTTGTGCTGCGTTATAATTTTTGTGCTCGCCAATGTACTTTGTTTATTAATAACATACAGATTATAATTATTTTCATATTATTCTATTGTTGCTCGATATGTAAGGATCATTCAATTAGCACTTTTAAATTATTCACTACATCACAGATAATTTTTATGTCGTTGTTTCCGTAGATAAGAAGACATATTTACTCTCAAGCACATCCATATTCGCATTCCGGGTCTTGGTTAAAATGATAATGATAAAGAACACAATTCCAGTTCGTGCTAACTAGAAAAAATTTCATTTATTTTGTTTTTGCGACTTCACATAAACTAGAAGTAGACATCATTGCCCACTTTTCTTTTCGTAAAATGCCGAGGGAAACGATCCAGAACATATTTTCTCTATGAAATAATTACTTGTTGAATATTCTCGGACACCACGTCTCTTTTATTTTTATCGATACAAGTTCTAGATGAACAAAACGAGGCATATTGTCACTTTTTCATGTGAAAACACAAATGAGATTCTTCTTTTTTTGCTCCTATTTTGCTAACGAAGAAATCCTACATGAACAACCGAAACAGAACGAGAGCAAAAGAAAAAGAAAAATACGGAAGTATAAGTTTATTGAATGTGATACAAGGAAATGAGCAGATAGAAAAAAATAAAATTATTATTGTTTCTATTCATAATAGAATGCTGGTTCATGTCTTTCTTTTTTCTTCAAGATTATTCTAGAGTGACTCTAGTTTTATGCTAATGAATCAAAAATCTACCACTACTGGTTCCACAGATAAATCTATTCTTCGTCGATATTTAGAATTACCACAACCAGAAAATAAGGTTTTGGCTACTTATATATGGATTGATGGTACTGGAGAAAATCTTCGAGGTAAAAACACAAAGATTTTGTTTTTAAACATATATTCGGTAGACTAAGTTGTTCCTTGTCTTTCTGTAACTAGGTAAAACTCGAACAGTCGATCAAGAACCAACTTCACCATTGGAATTAACTTGGTGGAATTTTGATGGTTCGTCAACGGGTCAAGCCGAAGGTTCAAATTCAGATATTTATCTTAAGCCTGTAGCTATTTATAATGATCCATTTATGATCGGTCGAAATAAACTTGTCATGTGTGAAACATATAAATATAACAAAGAACCAACTAGTCAGTACAAATTGTGAATTCATAATTTCATACTATGATTTTATGTTCTCTTTCGAATGATTATTTTCTATATACTAGGTTCAAATAAGCGATTTCAATGTGAACAAGCGATGAAAGCAGCTGCTGGTCACCGTCCGTGGTTTGGACTCGAACAAGAATATACACTTTTAGATCGTGATGGTTGGCCATTTGGATGGCCTAAAGGTGGATTTCCTCATCCGCAAGGTCCGTATTATTGTGGTGTTGGCGCATCCCAAGCTCTAGGTCGAGATATAGAAGAAGCTCATTATAAAGCATGTCTCTATGCTGGAGTGAATATTAGTGGAACAAATGCTGAAGTCATGCCAGCCCAATGGGAATATCAAGTTGGTCCATGTGAAGGCATTGATGCTGCTGATCAATTGTGGCTATCGAGATATTTGTTATTACGTGTAGCAGAAGAATTCGGCGTTCAAGTTAGTTTTGATCCGAAACCAATTCCAGGTGATTGGAACGGCGCTGGATGTCATACTAACTTCTCAACACAGGCAATGCGTGAACCGAAAGGCATTGAGTAAGTCATTTTTACGTTGTGTTTGCGTTTTCAAATAATTACTTCTGAGAATGTTTTATAGAATTATCAAAGAAGCAATTACGTTACTTGAAGTACGCCATAAAACACATATCGAACGATATGGTAGAGATAATGCAAGACGATTAACTGGTCGACATGAAACAGCTGATGTCAGTTTTTCTCAATGAATTCGCTTTTTAGTTTTCTATTTCTATTCTTAGATCAATCAGTTTAGTGCTGGCATTGCAAATCGAGGTTCATCAGTACGAATTCCTCGACAAGTTGGTGATGAAAAATGTGGTTATTTAGAAGATCGTCGACCAGCTTCGAATTGTGATCCATACGCCGTGACAGATATCATAGTTCGTACTGTATGTCTGGGCGAGAAAGATCCTGAATCATAAAATTATTATTATTATTTAAAAAAATGATTCAAGATCGGAACTTAATCGTGCATGTAATATTAGACAGAATTCTATATTATGACGGGTTTCTTTTTGTTTCAGTCCATTCATGATTTGTCATATGTTGCATGTCGGAATTAAATGAATTCTTTCTTTTTTTTGTTTTTGTTATGTTCGATGCTTTTTGCAACCTAATGTATAAGTATATGAAGCAAAATAGATTTCTTTCGGCAGTCTATTACTCTTTTAGTTAATTGCTTATGCTTGTTTCTCGGAAGTAGTTAGATGCTTTTTGTTTTTCACAGTGTTGTGGTTAATCGAATAGAAACAAAATCTTCATCAATATGTGTTGTGAATAAAAAAAAATCAATTGGAGAACTATAGATTTAAAAATAAAAATAAAAGTTGCGCTTCTACTCAATAATTATACAAGCGGCTACAGTAAATTGTTTTTGAACTTAGAGAAATTCCCGTTGACAGAGAAGGGCGTGACGGCAATATCGTCACTGATCTTGTCTTCGTGTTTTTATGTTATGTATATTTATTTCTTTTCCTCTCATTAACGTTTTTCTTTTCATTGCTACGCGCTTGATTCTCTCTCTATAACTTCTCTTGTTGCTTTTCGCAGTTGAATTATCTAATTAACTTTTTTTCTTCTGCTCAAAAAAAAATCATCCTTTTGAGATAAACAATATATTCTTCCAATTCGATTGTTCGTTACAATCGTCCTAACGGATGGCCCAGAATAAATGAAGGGTTCACTGTTTTCCGATTATCTCCGTCAATTTCCAGTCATTTGACCTAATTTGTTTTTTGAAAAATTCGTCGTTCAAGTCTCTATAAGACAGTTATATTTTATTTTCTAACGTAATTTCCTTTGTCTTGGGACATTCGATATAATCGATTGGTCCAAGACAAGCAACTTTCAAACGCAACATCTTTTGAAATCTCTTTGACAGCACGTTTTAACGCAACAATTAGTGTCTTTTTAGATGTCACGGTATTCCACTTGATCACTTGTGCGATCTCATTCCAAATACAGCAATCTAATGGATTCAAATCAGGACTATTTGGAGGCCAATGGTCCTTGTCAATGAACGACGAGAAATTGTTGGCACATCATTCCTCTGATTTTGCATGGATGTGCGGCTTTGCACCGTCTCGCTGAAAGGTCCAATCGTCCCCAAACATGTCATTGCCATATTTGAGGGCGACTGGAAGCACTTCCTTGATGTACCGATCATGATCGAGCGTGCCATTCTCGAAAATCACTAAAGGTGATACACCTTTAGAGCAAACTCCAAACCAAACCATTACTTTATGCGGAGATTTGCGTTTTCGCCTAATACCACCTTTGGTATCGGTTGCTGCACGATTTACCGCCCATATTCGGCCATTTTGAGAGCTATAGGCTCTATCAATGTCGAGCATTTTCTCGTCTGAAAACAGAATATTCATCGTGTTTTATTTTCAGAAATTTGTTCGTGTTCAATTTGCAAACTTCATTCTTTTTTCTTTATGCTCATCAGTAAGCAATGGTTCTTTTTGAATCTTATATGCCTCAAGTTCTAGATCATTCTTGAGTATTCTCTGAGCACTACTTCAAGAAATATCCAATTCGCGACCTAATTTACGAGAGGATAGTGACTTCCGTCGATTCAATCGTCTTTTAATCTTTTGAATCGCTGCTTTTGTCCGAATCGTTCTTGAACATCCACGTGGACTGACTAAATCAATAGTACCGACTTCACGGATTCTTCTGCGCCACCGCGCGATCGTTGAAAGGCTGTTGGCACCATTGAGATCTCGAAAAATCTTCGTCGTTCCGTCACCATTTTCGTACTTTGAAAGTACAAGCTTTTGTAAGTCTTTTTTTTCAAGTTACAAAACGGATATAAAGTAATTAGTTCAATCTGAACGCTTTTCTATGATTTTATAGAGAAATGAATTGGATATTTTTCAAAAACAAAATGGGTAAAAATAACGGAGATAATCGAGAAACAGTGAGTCCTTCATTTATTCTGGGCCACCCGTTACTATACTTCGCTTCCAATCTATTCTATTTGCTTGTCTATCAAGTTCTCTCTGTTCTCTGTATTTGTCAGTAAGTAAATTAGTGGATCTTCATCCACGCTCAATTTCATTCATCACAATATTATCGTTTGCCATAACAATTTATTGTGGCATATGGCATTTTTAATAGTTGCGCCTCGGCTGACCAAACTGAAGACGTCACAAAGGGTTTCTGATATCATGAATCATTGACAACTAACTTAAAACTTGATCGCATTTGATTATTGATAAAATCCATAAAACTCTATCTATAAAATAGGTAGAACTGTATTTTATCCTTTTTAAAAGCAGATTCTTATAGAACTATAATGACTTTCATATCAGATGGTAAAGCTCTCCATACTAAACCCTATCGGATATCAACTAATGAGTTCATTGAGATCCAGAAATTCTGATTATTTTCTATGATAAACATTTTCATACAAATAAGTATTTTTAGAGTTTTCTTTTCATAGAAAATCTATCTCTTAATATGATCTTCAGAATAACTGTAAACTGATACTTCTGGATCGTGTATTCAGAAATATATCAGTCGATGTATCATTTTCATTATGTTTCGAGGTAAATTCACAGGAAATATTATCATCATTAAACAAAGCTAACATCGTCAACAAAATGCGTTGCCAACGATCCAACTACATGGTGAATCGACGTCAGCATTATGTCTTGCATCACTTTTATTTCTTAGCTAAACAAATAACGAACACTTTTTAACTATATAGAAACCAGTCAAAAGCTTGAAACTCAAATAAAAATGCTTTTTCATTTACAAGGTTCATCATTTTCGAAGGCTTCTCCCTATCTACATATATAACGAATTCACAATGTCAGTTATTCGCAGTTAGTAGCTGAAATATTCAATTGATCATATAATAATTCCGATCTCAACGATCGCTAATATAGCGATCATGGAATGACTGCTAAGTAGAATGCATATTTTTCTACTGATAAACTTTTGAATGTTGAAGTTATAAGGTTCCACTCAAGGGCGTATTTTGCTTGAAGAAACATGATCGAAATTCATCAATTTTCAAAGAGTTCAGCAATGATCATTAACTAAATGATAGCACAACAATTATATGTTAAACTTCCTTCGAAATAATATGGAATTAAAAGCGCGAAGAGGAAACTGTTGATAATTTTTTTCTCCTTCCACAAATACAAAATCTTATTAACTACTAGCAGTAGTTTGTTTTTCTATCATAGCTATTGCCAGTTACATATATTATTTATCGACACTGTTATGATGATAACCCGAAATTTGTGTCTGGCATTTGACACCAAAGGAAAAGAAAAGAAAAGAAAAGGCAAGAATCTATCTAACATAGAAACCTCCACCACGCAGTATTATTCTATTACAACCATATGATAATAGTCCTGTTGGAACTAACTATTCGCCGAAGGAGAGGATTGCTTCCGCCTATCAATATGCAGCAAACAACTCGATACTGAGAAACGCTTCTTTCATGGATGATAATAGGTAGATACGATTCAACAGCTAAACAATTTATTTCATTGTATTTAATCGATGCATCCATCACTGACCAGCGTAGAATTATCCGATTCATTTCAAACTGACGCCGATGAAAATTCAGGCTCTCATGCTTACGTAATATTACGATATATATGGAAAAATTTGAGATGGTGCGTCTCGCTTTGTTTTGTTTTTCAAGAAAACTAATGCTAAGAATATGAACTTTCTAGTATGACTTTGATCGCTACCGCGATTCCTTCATTAGTATTGACTGTGGGTCTTTATTTTAAAGAAAAATGTTCAGTGAATGAAAGCATTTCTCAATTCATGATTGTCTCAGGTTGCTGCTGCCTTGTGCTCATTGGCTTAGGCATTTTTCTTGTTATGTGAGTGATCTTTTTAAATTCTTCTAGACTTCGTTTATAATTTATTTGAAGAGTTAAAGTCAAATCAGATATTGATAAAGAATCAATGGCGCGAAGCATTGCAATAACTTCAACAGTAGTTATGTGTTTGTTATTAGTAATTATGGGTGGTATGATTTTATTTCTAATTATGTGGCTTGTTTATGGATATGGTTCAATTTTATCCGTCCGACATACTGTTCAATTTGTTGATCCAACAGCGACAGAATCCTATTGCCATCCGATTTTGTACTATTCATCATTTCTTTATTTGATTGCTGCATTTGCGGCAACAATTGTTTTCTGTCTTGTTTTGCGTTGTTTTCGAGATGGAGTTTGATTTCTACTTTTTTTTTATCATTTATTGAAACAGCTAAAGATCAAAAGTCAACGGTTGTTTATTTGTTTAGTAAAAAAGATCACCGAACGGTATAATTAACTAGTGGCGTAACCAGAAAAAAATGTTAGGGGGGGCTCAGCCATTGAACGAAACGATCGTAGGGGGG